>JAPYZI010002495.1:0-23086 GCA_030523105.1 Ophioninae sp. A BG-2022a | reverse complement strand
CGTATCACTAAAATTCACAACTCAGGAATCGCCACTTTCTTTGTTGTTCAAAAATCGCCTCGGAACGATGCGCACTCTCAAACGACCAAAGCCGAACTGTCCAAATATCTGGTAGCGTGGCCGAGCGGTCTAAGGCGCTGGTTTAAGGCACCAGTCTCTTCGGAGGCGTGGGTTCGAATCCCACCGCTGCCAATTTTTTTTTTCTCCCATATTAAACCTTAGCCAATAACAGACGATTTACGGAAAGCGTTTTTCAATTGTCAAATCTTTTCGGTTTCCAAAATGAATTCTCGGTGTATTGTATAGCAAATTATCTACGGAGTTACGGTTCTACTCATGGCGATATAATAGAAATACTTGGGCATAGCAACATTACCAACTGTGGGTATCGTGTTGCCGGCCGAAAAACCGTATCGATCATCGATCATTTGCGCTATTTTATTATCGATTGTAGAATATATAATTTATTATTATTAAATCGCATAAACATACTAGTCAATGCTACACATTCCTTTCTCATCCGTCCGTTCGTCTTTCTCTACAGTTTGTTGAATGTGATTTACATTTTGCGAAGAATCATTGGAAGAATAAAAAAGAACACGACAACAGCGCTCCAAGCGTGGGATGCTGCCAGCGAATCCTTCGAAGAAAATGCATCACAGAGTGGAGCTAATCCACATTCTGAACGTTTTCGAAGATGAATACATTCCAAGACGAGGTTACAACTGGTTGAGAGTTTTTTTTATCCCGCCCGCATGTAAACTACCGGAAGCTTGGCCCCTTTTCCTATTCATTCGATACGCTATTTCGAACCAGTTTTCATTCGACTTTTTCCAGCCTAGTTAGTAATCACTTAGAGAACATAAGAATGTCAATATGTGAACTGATATCAACAAAAATCTGCACCTCAAATAATAAAAAAAAGAAATGTCTAAAAACAAAACCGACAAGCTTAGACTGAGAAGATTCATAAACAAAAAAAAACATTTTCAATGTGCTCGAAATAGTCCAAACGATCAGTGCGCATTGAATTTGGATCGCTATCAATGAAGTGAGACATCACGCCATCCAGATAAGACGTTCGTAAATACGTTCGAAGAAAAAAAGTCGTACGCGCAACCCAAGACATTTAAGTAAAGGTCACAGTCCAGTATCGTGGCTGGTGTGAACGCTTGGTCGACATCGTGCGCGTCCATCGCTTCGACGACGCGTTTTGTTTCAATTGTAAACCGAATGCGGAAACGCATCGTTCTAGAAGCGAAAAAAGTTTTAACGGGAAAAAAAATATGATGACGCGCTTCAGTGTTAGTATCGTAAAAACACCTGCCCATTTTGGGAAAAGAATAACCCGATAATTCTGAGTATCGCGTTGCGTTCCGACATTGGCCGAAGCTCTCTGTTCGATCAGCTGATCTCAATCACCACAGAAAACGTTTTCCCCTCCGTTCCGTCCGTGACGAAAGATTCAAAGACGAACAATTTGCCTTCGGTGAGAAATTCTCGATCCCGTATCGTAAACATTTATGTGGGATAAAAAAGAAACAGTGAAAATTCGGGTACGTTAATTAAAAGTGTGGGAGGAGAGTTGGTACGACGGTTAGGATGATACAGCACTGACGATCGAAACAAACAAGCAACATCATCGTTCCCGACCCTCGGAGGAATTTCGGCGCCCCAATCGCTCTCCACAAGCACACTGCGTTTCTTACAGGTATAATCTTCCACGCAGCGGCCAGTGCGCATCAGCATGAAGATACTTTTCAAGCTGGGAAATACAGTCGGAAACCAGAACGAGTGAAACTTTGGTGTATCCATACATTTGGAAGTAGAAAGAAGAGTGAAAAATGGACCCAAAAATTGTTCGCGTCTCCTGTTGGGAGATCGTGAAACTTCACTTTTTATCATTCGTGTACGGTTTTTACTTGATCGTCAAGCGTCTCGTAAAATGGGCCTGGGACCCAAAGAAATTCTTCGTCCAGCGACAACGAGACAATCCCCCCTCGTGTCTCGTTGACAACAGCCTCGGGAAACATTCTTACGTCAAACTCAAGGTGAGGATTTTTTTCACTTAAATAATTAATTTGCGCTTATAAATTGCTTGCTTTTTTACTGCTAAACCGAAACATGTTCAACATGGGGGAATTTCAAACTAAAATTACTTGTTAATTTGAATTTTTTATGGAAACCTAAACATGGTCAAAATGCGTGCCCTTTCAATCGAAATAAATGATCAATCTTCATTTTAAATAGGCAAACGTTTTTACCGCTAAACCCAAACGAACCCAGACATCCCTGATATTGGTCTACCTTTAATCAAAATTATTAATTAATCTATAGAACATTGAAATACTTTGAATTTGTTCTATCGGCGATTTTGTTGAACCGGTTTTTCCTCACTGTTGATGAAAATACGAAAAAAAAAACAGAGTAATGAATAACAGAATCAAGAAAATGAACGAAATACAACAAAATGACAATTGGTGGAATAAATTATGCATAAAATTATGAATTAGAAAGCAATGAACAAATAATAGTGAAAAGCGGTATTAAAAAAAAATACCAAGCAGTAAAAAAAAACAAGCAATAAATATTATTGCGTTTACAAGGCGGATTGACGAGTTTTCATTCGGTGAGCAAAAAATCCGCCCCAAAGATTCGGTTCAATGTCGAAAAAAACCGCTGGAAGAAGAGATTACTGCATTTTTTCGAAATTTAAGAAGATATGATTGGCATGCTTTAAATAAATATTATAATAACGCGCTCTTCGATCTCTCGTTGACCCCATAGCGATAGAGCGAGACTTAACCGATAATGCGCGGGGTTTTTCGTTTTCCGATTATCTCGCATGTGACGTTCACGACAAATTGCGAAAAATAAGAAAATCGGGAGAGAAAAATTTGCATTTGCGCGCCAATATTGGCTCATCGATTCTGCAAAAACTCGTCTCGAGCGCCGACCAATTGGTAATTAAAACAACAAGTGATATGGAAGATATTATGAAAATGATAGTAAAAAAAAATTATTTATCCGCAATGATATTGTACTAATAACTTGCTGTGATGCAGAACAGCTGATTGCGATATTTATTGAAGACATATCAAAGATATTGTCAAACTTAGTATTGCAGATTTATTAAGGATTTATACAAGAGGTTTTAGTAATTAATATTAATATTGTCTTATTCTTCTTATCAATATATTATTGTACTTGTATATATTTTATTAATATACAGGATGTACAACATTTAAAACCACTTACTCAAATTCGAAAAATTTGAACACTTTTAAATATTAAAACATACGGAAGGCTGCAAGATATTTCTAAAATTATCGGTTTCGAAATGGACCCTGATTTTTAGAATCCGCGAAACAGCGACTTCAATAATTAATGAGCCCATAGAAACTCTTCAGCGTAATAATCACTGTCTCAGGGTGTAAAATTTCACTACGTTGAAGCCGGAAACCGATCGAAGCCTCTTCTTCTCTTGCTGCACGGATTTCCGGATTGTTGGCTTACCTGGAGAGAACAGATTCCCGTGCTATCAGAACATTTCAGGTAACTATTCGATAGCTTGAAAAAAAAATACATCGTTATATCCTAAAGGTTATTCCATTCGAAAAAGGAATCGAGAAAAAATTTCTCACATGAGAATTTTACGCAGGGTGGTGGCTCTTGATCTCAAAGGTTTCGGTGACAGTGACAAACCGTCGAACAAACGTCACTATAAAATTGAAATTCTCATCGATGAGCTGCGACAATTCGTGCTTGCGCTTGGAGTGAAGAATTGCAACATTATTGGCCACGATATGGGTGGCCTTCTCGGATGGTACATGCTCGCGCTGCACGGTGAACTCGTTCACAAATTTATCGCCGTATCAAGTCCACATCCGAATTATTATTGGCAAAGCTTGTCGGGAGACGCCGCATGTGACGAGAAGTAAATGGAATTTTTTTTTCCGTCCCTTGTATCACTCGATTATCACTATTATCATATTTTTCGTATTTTCATATTTTTCGTATTTTCATATTTTTCGTATTTTCATACGTTTCGTATCATCGTTTGACTATCGCCACTTTTATCCGCGTATTTTCTTATCTTTCATCTACGGTTGAATAACTCGAGCTCACAATTACGCGTTCCGCTACATTGAGCTCGCTAGGTGTAAATACAGATTTGCGCAACTGTGTTTTCTTAAGGTGGATGCACTTCAGTAGACTGCCATTTTTACCGGAGATCGATGCACTCAAAGAAGACATATCCATCATCAACGATACCTACAAACATTTGCACATCGATGTGTCAACCGAAAAGAATTACATGGAAGCGTACAAATATGCGTTCAGTCGAACGGGTGAGTCACTTCCGCTTCGATCATATCGTACTGATTGCGAACAAACTTTGATACGTGCTTTTTTAGCGTATCCAAAATCGATAACAAAACGTCGAATTTTAAATCACGATTGTATCATAGAGGACTGGACAGGCGCCATAAATTATTACCGAAACTTGCCATTCACGCGTTTGGACATGAGCAGCGAAGCAATAAACAACCAAACGTTGCTGATCGTTGGGAATCTTGATCCCTGCGTGTCTCTCGAAAACGTCGTACAGAGCAGCGAATACCTCGCGAAATTCAACATTAAAGTCATCAAGAACGCTCGACACTTTCCACATCAGGAGTCGCCGGAAATCTTCAACCAAACGATACTCGCATTTCTTATAGGTACTTGATTTTTTAAAAAATACGAAATTTCTTTTTTCAACCATTTTCAAGGAAACTTATTCTCAGTGTAAAGTTTTAATTATTTTTTTTCTCGTGTACTTGTATGACAACGATTTTACTTCAACGCGACAAACGAATCCCATTACTTATCGTCAAACGTGAATTTTTGTTTTTCTTTCGTAGGTTCGAATATATCGCACTCGGAAAAATCTCCCACGAAAGGAATCGTCTCGTCTTGGCTCGGATCGCTGACCAGCACCGTCAAATACGGCAACCAAATGTTCGACGCTATGCAGAAAAAAACTAACGGCGTCGTCACGTCGTTACCGAACAAAGTGCTCTATTTGGGTCAGACGCCCACGTAGCTGATACTTCAGCGATGAAGAACTTTATGACGAATGTCCGAGAACGAGACAATTCAATGCGTTGACACCGTCCTTAATATTATTATTAATATGAATTCAGAGAATATCATGTAATGAGCGTAAGTTCGTTACAATGGACATTTTACTGATTCGTTGGCCATGCGAAATGGCCCTAAGGCTGATTTATTAGTGTCGAAATAATATGTCGTTGGCGTCTGCATTGTTGAAAATGCAATGAAAGTTATCATTCATCGTATCATTAAATTTTTATCGCCGATTTACAAAATACAAAAAAACAAGTAAAATTATTTTCTTCATCTCCATTAGAGATTCAGTAAAATAGTGTTAATTACAATACGAATGATGAAATAAAAAAATAGGTGAGAACTTTCGATTTGTTACATGCAAACTTCCATGCCATGAAATAATACATATACACAGCGAGAATGCGACATCCAAGAATTATGGTTGCTCTAATGTTGATCTTTCAACCGTTAAAAAATAGCGTCAATTCTGTAAATCTATTATCATATCTGTGCGCTTGATTAAATTTGTTCCATCTTTGTAAATGTGCTCATCGTTTCGCGATCTATTCATTTTAATACTATTTAAATTTTAAAAAGAATTAGTGTGGAACTCAGAAGTGTTGTGAGAACATGATGAAAATGGGCTCAAAGAAAACATAAAATGATTGATAATGGATGTCATTTTCTTGGTTGTATGTTGAGGTAGTTTCTTTCGAAGAAAATGTAGCAGTCTATCTTTTTCTAATATTTAAGTCTCGCCGTATTCACGTTTTTCGTTTCTAATTCGCCTCTCCAGAGTCATCCGCGGTCTTGGCTCGCCTATAAAAAATTGAACAATGATCATGATTATGACGACGATGGCATGAAAGACGCAAAGGAGAGTAGGATAACTCGATAATGAACGTGACCGAATATTTGCAATATGAGCGATCAAATTTGTGATATGGTCGATGAATGCAAGTGATTTTAATATGGAGCGTTTGGTACTCAATTCGATCGATGCAATATTTCACACTCTAAATAATCGTTGGAAAGTTTTACCAACAAATATCTCTTTTGATTCGACGAATTTTTTTATCGAGCGTGCAGATAAATGTCTCGTAGTTGTAGATAATTGAAACAAGTAATCGTTGAATATTGCAAAAGATATCGATATATGTGTATATATTTATATATATAAAATAGTCACAAAAATAATATAATCGAGGTCGTTATTCTACACACAGCCAGTGGAGATACATCAGGGAGAATAAGATCTTACTTTCGGAAATTTTCACCGTCTTCGATCGTCTCCGGTAAATCACAATCCATCGTTTCCGGCAACAGAAAGCAAAGGCCAGCTCCTAGAAGAGGACCGATACCGAAGAACAACGGAGGCAACCAAGTTCCGATAGTCCCCTGCAAAATATCACAAATATAATGGTCCCTTGATTTCTGTAACGCATTCATTTCACACTTTCGATACTATCGTACCGTCGACATTTTTCCTCTACGAATTTAACGGTGCATAATTTTTTTAAATCTTTAGATATCTATGGTGCGAAGTTTTATCAAAGAGTGTTAAAGTAAATATTAATTTAAGTATATAAAAATTGATGAAAGTATTACTGCAGGGCAAATTATTCTTCCGAAAAGTCAGTTGTCAGTTATTGCTTCCAAAAAGTTATTCGTTATTAAAAAGTTATTAGTTTGCCATTGTTTTTGAATCGAAATATTTGTCCTGATTTGAAAATTAATAAAATATTTATATTATTGTAAATAGGAACATAGAATAAATTCCCGACAGGAAGAAAAGCTCGATCTCCCAGTCATAGTGGATTAATGAATTACATTTTTTTTCTGCTCTTCTACAAGAAATTTGTGGGTTTTTCTGGGATCTGTAATTATCTACTCTGGAATCTGGGAATTTTCAGATTCGCTCTTGAGACTTGATGACGTACTGATAATCATAGTTGATTCAATTTCAAGACCTAATAATTCGCTAACAATAAAATGACAATGCTCCCGATCAATCTCATGTTAATTTTCACATAAGAAATAAAAATAATTTTTTTCATATTTGTATTTATACTGCGAATTATTTGATTATTCGTAAAAAGAAAATTTACCATAGTTGCAATGAAGGGAGCGATGGTGCTGCCGATTCTCGCCGCGACGCTACACATTCCGAGTCCATTGTTTCTGACGACGGTTGGAAAAACTTCGCCAGTGTAGAGATAAATAGTCGGAAAACTTATGGCCAAACCAGCAAGTCCCAAACAGGCCAAGGACACTTGAGCTATCGAATTTTGTACGAGCATAATTAAGAGGAGACAGCAGCTTGCCATCAAATTACCACCGATCAAAATCTTTAAACGGGAAACTCGCGTTATGAGGACCAACACGATCAGAGTTCCAGGTATTTGAATAAAAGCTGGAAAAGAAAATCAATCTCTTAGTTTCATTTTCGCGGAAACGAAATTTAAACTCTCATTACCGAAATTGCTCACCGGAAATTGCAACGTTTAAGAATATATTGCCGTCCAATTGGCTTATGTACTGCGCCAAACCGAAGTAACAAACTCCGAGCACGAACCAATTAACGGCGATGCAAATACTCTTGACTCGCATGTTCGGAGTCCTGAACAAATGCGTTATATTGTATTTATTCTCGGACGTCGGCTTGCTATTCGCCTCGTGGGAATTCACAGCTGCCGCTACTTTTTCCAGAGATATATTGTTCCTCTTGGCAGCTCGGGTCAAGATACCACGAGCTTGGCTCACTTTTCCCACGGCGAGTAACCATCTCGGGGACTCGGGTACTATCCTGGTGAAAAGATATTTTTAACTCTTCATTAAACGAACAATCAATTAGATGATATCGGCGCTGATGGACGGAACGTCGGGTATGTACTGATGGTATTGAAGTTTCTGTCGATGTAATGCATCTTTTCGCGCCACTTCTTTCTTTTACTTAGGCTATCAATATCACCAAAATAGACTCGGAACTCCCTATTAGGTATTGACACCCGAAAAATGCGACCAAGGACCTTTGATAGCGATAAAAATAAGTAAATGAAAAAATGAACGATGAAAGGGTTCAATTGGGAAGACCAAATAACTGAAAGAATATACATTGACTATACATTGATATTTAGGAAATAATAATAATTGAATAAACTGACATGCACAATGTGAAATGGAAAATAAAATTGTACCCGATTAATATTTTAACGATACCGTTAAAATCAAATTAGCAAAATTTCGTGTTCTATTTCTTTTTTATTGCCGAAACTCCAGAGCAATTTTGCCCTCAACGATGCCTCGTAGATAAGATAAGCTGTGCTGCGAAAATAAATGTATCTAATTTATGAATATATTCCCAATTTCTCAGTGAGACGGTGGTCTAATTTTTGACGAGACATCGCACAACCCGAAACGATTGATATACGCCGAAATTATTTTGGCAGGAACAATCGTACCAAATTCGGTCATAAATACGTAATATTGTTATTTAATGGCAACCACATTCCGAGCTCCCAGAAACCCGAGGCTTACAGCATTTGCTACTGTTGCTGTATAGCTAATCCAACAATGACGAAATTCCACCTGATGTCGGACGTCTTTGGTTCCAAGATATCTAATCGTACCTCAGGTATTATTATAGAACAATACTAGCCATTTTTGTATTCGCCTTACCAGTAATAGGAGAGCAATAGAATCGGCGGAATAGACACAGCCAATTGGAAAGTTTTCCAGGATCTTGCGAAGTAGGATATGAGAGGATTCGTCAAATGTCCAAGTAAAAACGGTATATGGAAGAGTACGGAAAGTGTCGCCCGCCATTCGATGCCGACAATCTCCATAACTGCAATTAATTCGTCGACTCGAGTGATCCATCAATTGATACAATTTTAATTGACTCTAAATGGCACCAAGCCATTCCAACAATGTCTTTAATAGATATACGTATTACGATTGCCTACTCACGTAAAACGAAACTAATGAGCATCGTGCCACCAGTCGCGACGGCAGCCACGAATTTCAACACCAAAAATAATTCGTACCACGGCACGAATGTGCTGAACAATCCTGTGAGCGACTGCACAATCACGGCTATCATTAAAGGCGTTTTTCGTCCAATTCTGGAAGATTCATTGGAAAAAGTTAATTAGCGCTCAACAGCCTCTCGTTAATTCACGCTCACTTTAAAATAATTGACTCCGTTTGGACTCGACAGTTAGAAGAGAGTGGATACGAGCACCGCGGATGAGAAAATCGTTCCATCCTCCACGAACTGCTTCGTCGTCACGTTGTACAAGTTATTAATCGATTTTCAGAATATACCTGTCCGCCATTGCGCTGAAGACCATGTTACCCACAAGAATACCAAACATCGTGCAGGATTGCGCCAGATTTGCCAGTTGGGCGCGATCGCAAACCAAATTCCACTGAAAAATGTTTTTTTTTTTTAACATATATTTAAAACGAACACTGTTTCGAATACAGGAATATTGATACCTATTGTTATTGTTATCATTTACACCGTTCAAAAGACGAGAAAAAAACACACTTTGTATTAATTTGGACTATCAATAAAATATTTTTAAAAAGAAAATAATGGTTCATCTAAATTTCATTCCCCTGTGGCCTCGTAAAATGGACACCGCGTTTAATTCACATTTGAACATTCGAACCTGCGTAATTATCGTTTCCTGGAAAATACTTCGATCATAGTTGAATTCACGGCATTTTTCAAATGTGCCGTTGCCAATAGGAACGGTGCATCGCATCGCCGTATAGTTATCGTCGGTCTTCGGCGCTAAGCAGGTGAAATTAGCTGGTGGTGCTAGAAAAGCTATTGACAATTGGTGCCAAGCGACTGGAAAATTAACCAGCGAGAGAGCGACGGTTATAATCACGTGCCAAGGTCCCATCACTCCCATCGCTTCCTGAATCACATCCAGAGACTCGTAATCTGAAATGATCATTTTCCTTATATTTTTTTTTGTAACTAAATAACAACATTTTTGGTTTAATAAGAATTAAATTGAATAAAAACTTCATGTAGAAAAATTAAGTACTAAATTAATGTAAAGTCATTGTCTGTCGGGTATAAAAAAATGCTGCAATGTTTTCCAATCTTCCCTAATAGTAAAAATATTCACAATTTTTTTTTTATCGAGGAAAAAAAATATTCTTTTCAATTCTCTTTGTCTTTTAACTATTGCATTAACTTTTTTGCCATGTCACGAGGTATAAATTTTTCATCGAACCTATAAGATGACTATGCGAGTAGTGACCCAAGGATTTTTTTGCAGATTTTTTTAAACTGCACTGCAAGCACAACAAAATCAAGTGACGACAGCAAAATAAAAACAATATGGAGACTTCAAGCATGCACGTTACACGTCATCAATTCACGTGTACATACAGTGAAATGTCTGGAATGTTTTTCAACACTCTGTGCACATTCTTGTCAACAATTGACGATGTAAATAAAAATGTACAGAACGTTCGCATATTTGTGCCATAATTCCGCGTCGATCGCGCAAAAATTCATTCCGGTAGATTAATTCATTCCGCCGAAATTAAAAATCGCGTTTTCGAGGTGAACGCAAGCGATCGTTCCGTTGCGGAACGTTACCACCCACCAATCACAAAAGCTGAACTCGCCATGGGCGAACCAATCGTCACTGTCCGATTTGTGACGATGGCAGTTACGAGACATGCGACTGTATCGAAACGACTCGTGTTTCAGAGAACAAGTATATCGCCTTACCGTCTTTATTACGCTTGGCCGCGCTTTGACCGCACGTGCGGCAATTCGCATAGCAAGAACGTACGGATTAGTCGCTAAACCTTGATCGGTATGACCATCAATCGATTTTATATTCATTCATCACTTTAATTCCCGTTCAAAATTATAACTCCATGTATCAACATTTGTTTTCATACACAAATGTAGGTTTCCTTTTTTATATTAAGTTTTACACGATATTAGGTAGAAATTGATTTGGCGATATTTATCTTTTATCGAATCAAAGGTATAACAAAAACTATACCGTTCGTCTCCCGAAAAATAAACGAAAATCGTTGAATATCGAAATCGAGATTTTCTTTCTGAAGACAATTTTTTTCAACCATACATTATAGAAACATTTTTAATTATGTACAAATGTATAACTTCGACACGATCCAACTTTATTCATTTTAATTCAGGTTTATATATGATCTGTATATTTGTACAAAGTTTACATTTTTTTTAGAATTCACTATTAAGAAAAATAACGTACAAAACGAACATCTTTTTTCATCGTTTCAAATTTCGTGACTATCAAATTCATGGGCAAAGGATCAACATCGGTGATTTCTTTATTCCTCACGGGTGAATTTCCGAACGAGATCCCAGCAAAAAAAAAATTGCGAAAAAGGTGTGCATACAAAAGAGGAAAAATAAATAATTCTTTTGTCTTTAAAATGAAAAAAGACATTACGCAATTGTGTTACGCGGATATCGTTGAGCGAACGATTGAACAGTAAACAAATCTCCAACCGAACACCAACGTTGATGCCCCAGATATTGATAGTACTTTTCAAAGATAGAGACTTTGGAGATTTAGTGATAAAAATTCGGATGATAATGAAAAGTATTTATACTAGAGAAAATGGTTCCCAATTGGGTTTAATAACTTCGCCGAGACGAGTAGAAAAATGAAAAAGGAATAATAGAGATGAACTTGGAAACAAGAATTAAATTGTTTTCTCGAAACCTAAAAGATGGTCGACCATTCCGGGAGTTAATTAAGATAGGTATTTTTTCGAGGCAATTAGATTTTTCTCTTAGATATCTTCTAGCCATCGTACGTATATGCAAGTAATTTCGTTAAAAAAAAGTCGATTAATGCATTCAACGACGAAACGAGTATACCGATAAGTCACCAAGTTACGTGAGTGCGTTAGATAATATATCGAAAGATTTGCCATACAAATACATCACAATCGGAAAGCTGACGATAGGCATACGTGAATTGCGTTCACGATAATCAGAGAGGGGTCGAGCGAATTTGTGAAAAAAAAAAAAATATCGATAACCCATTGCAGGCTTATAAGTAAAGCGACAAGGCGAATCACCAAAACTACAAGGGCAAAAAAATATTGGGCCACGGGTGCCACCGTTTCGAAGAATCTTTTCAACGATAATAATTTGACCGTTCACAGGTAAAAGCCTCGAACGGAGCGCCAGCAGTATAACGGAGGGCGATAAGCATGCGAGGTATATTTGGCACGCCGGTGAATCTTCTCCGACCGAATGATGCAACAGGACGCGTGTTTGTCGTACACAGTAAATGAGAATATAAATGCTGGCCAAACTTGGCAGACGGCACGATTCGACGAAAAACCGACTCACCTTGTTTCATTTTGTTCGTCATGTCACTTTCGTGCCTTACGATATCTTCGTTGAAAACAGTTGTGACCAAAAACTATTTTGACGATTGTTTGTATACGTGCCGCTCTCTCGTGACGCTCGACAATGTAACAGAGAGCGCGCGCGTGGCCCGCTAAGCGCTGCGTGCGCGTGTGTTTTGCTTGAAGTTCACGAACGGACTAGCGGTGTTGGGGAAAGAACTTGAAACTCCTGGTACTGACTTCTTTTTCTGTCGCGAGGCAAAAAAGTTTCCTGCGATATCGGTTAGTCGAAGAAAAGACATAAGTTCGGTCGAATAAGTGGACGTGTGTTTGTAAGTGACAGGTGGTATTGATACTGCTGCCGGCTACCTTGGGACAGTTTTTTTCTTAATTTTTCATATTTTCTTCGTGTTCCCCCAATTCGGAGAAAATAGGGGAAAAATACGAAATATTAATCTTAAAATATGACGAGATTCCCCAATATTCCACTTCTTTCCGCATTATACCGATTTTCTCATTTCATTTACGAGAATTTGTCATTGTTTCCTAGCCTTCTTAAATGCTTTATTGGAAGAATTTCAGAGAAGTGATAAAAGCTCAGAAAATAAGTTTGTCACGAAAAATTCCCATTTTTTCCTTACTTTCAATCAAATTATGAATGACAATGCCTTGATTTTTTTTAGAAATTCGTTGACTCAAAAAGTATTTCGAAGTTTACCGTATAAAAAAAAAGTTTAAATGCAGGAAATATTAGGAAGTAGAAAAAAAATTTAGAGGTATTCAGAAAGAAATAGGAAAAGTTTGGAGAAATTACGAGAAATATGGGAAATCGGAGTAATGTGGAAATATTTTTTTCCAGATTTCTCCGAAGTCTCAATTCATTGAAAAAATCGGATAAATTTTGGGTGATAATAGCAGTTTTGTTTTTAAAAAAAATGTGAATAAATTCTACCAGGGTATTGTCCCCACTCTAACGCTACACGTCCTCAAAATCACTGATGAGCATTGAAAACGTCAGTCCACAAAATTACCAGGAGTCCTGACGCCCGGCAATGCACATTTATAACAAATTCAAATAGATTCGGCACGGGTGCGGTACCTCGAGTTAAGCAACGTTCCGCGCGGCCAATAATTGAAGCGATGACAGTTCACGCGTGCATCGATTGACGCATCAACGAATAAATGAAAGACCGATACTACTTGCTGTAGATATTTAGAAAAAACATGCATCGACCAAAGAATCAGCAGAACACAGGGGCATTTATACCAGCGCGGGTTTTCCAAAGTTTCTCTGTGCCTTCGGCTGATGCGGTATCGCGTATCGAGAGGTGGCTGAATTACGTATACCTAATTATTTCTGGAACAGTTTATTTTTTGGTCATAAGAAAGGATATTCGTTGTTTTCTGTTGAACGGTGAATAATCGCTATCTCTTCTTTTGCCCGGAATACGATTCATTTCGGAACTTGGTGGTAGGGTTTTTACCGACCGAACCGGTGACACATGTTTGTGACAACACAGCTGCGAACGGAAGGTTAGGTTAGGTTAGCGGAAAGTTAGACGGTAATAGGAGAGGATTTAAGTGGAAAAGAATAATACGTAAAAACCCACACGTTTATACATCGGAATTAAGGAAATAGGAAAAAAAATATATGGGAGAACATAATGTACCTACAACATACAAATTCTTTACCCGTAATTATTAATTAAAGATTGATGAGTGAAGCGAGCGACGAGCATAAGGGTCAGGTTAACTCGAGATTGAAAGGTGATGAAATTCGCGGCTGTACTTCGAGAAGTAAAAGCTTCGATCGTCGAAAATAAAACGGCAGAACCTTATAAAACCGAATATTTTAATATCACATATACAAAATTCCGTATCAAGCTGAATAAAAAATATTTGCGTTGATATCGCAACAGATGATATAAATAAATAACAGATGAAACGGGATAGACGGAATGTCCATCATTTATCGTAGAGAAAGGCGGTCAATTTGTTCGTGGCTGAACGTTTGACCTGCCCGTCCTGCGATTCGGGACTGGACAATTTTCGTTTTTTAACGTCCCCTTTCTCGCCGTTTTTGTCCTCAGACTCCTCCTTGTATCGCGCCAGAGCTGCTTTGGAAAATTCAAGATTACTCAGATTGGGATATTCTTCCTGTAAATCAGACTTATTTTTTTCCAACCACGCGATGAACGATTCGCTCTTTTTGGCGGATGTCTTGCGCGGCGCTGGTTTCGACGACGGCAAACTCGACGGTTTGGGCTTCTGTGGCTTTTCCGGCATCGTGTTCATGCTCGCCAGACCTAATAAGGAAAGCAATTATCAGAAGAAGAATCAAAGAAAGGGAGTTCGTCGTCAAACTATGCTGGTATCTTAGAATCGGCTTTGTAATTTTGTATCGATTCTCAATATCGAAACGACCAGACGTAAAAAAATTAAGGTTTAAAAAATCGAAGGCTAGTCTCTCATCGATTCAAGAAAACAGCCAAATAATCGTTCTCACCTCTCGCAGTGGGCGCAGGTCCAGTTTTGAGAAACGGATTGCTACGCTTAGCGCTGAGTGTCATGGGTTTTATCTCAACTTCCGTTTTCCTATTCATTATCGGCGTGAGCATTATATCTTCTTGCGTATCTACGATATCTTCCGGATAAGCCTGATTTGGCAAATCGTTATCATCTTCCTCTGGCTTTTTCGTCTCGTTCTCCTGCTCCCTTTTGTCCGCGATCGATTCCAGCTTGTTCGCAAGCGCGATTCGCTGAATCCTGCCGGCATACTTTATCGCTAGTTCCAGTACCTTCTCCGATGCAATTTGCTCGCAAATCTCGACAGCGCGAAACTCGACGTTGCCGCGACAGGCCATCTGATTCATAAGTGGAACAGTTACGTAAAGGGAAACTTAACGAAGCTGTACAAATTCTGGAAGGAATCTATTATCAATTTCAGTTTATTTATTTAACTCCGAGTGGCAAAGAAACTGTTCAACTGGCAACGCTTCAAATGATATTTAAATATTGGATACAAAAAAAAGAGTTACCCTCAACGGCAACCGATATTCACTTAAATATCTATTTTCTTATTTTCAAACAGAAAAAATTACCGACTTTTGGAAATTATATGTTTAAAGCTATAAATTAATTTTTGAAATCTGCAACAAATTTCACCAATTTTAAATCGCCTGTCCAAGTTTAAGATTAGCGATTTTTCGGGCATATCCAATAAGAAAATGTTTAGAGCCAAAAAATTCCAATCGAGAGGCAATTTTGTTATGCCCACCGACATTGATCGAAAACGGACGAGTTGATTTAAAAATTGATAGACCCTCGTATACAAGAGAAAGGGGGAAAAAGTAAAAAAAAAACATACAGCAATGAGTGAAAGAACCGCTTCGTTTTCATCATGGGGATGACTACCGATCTGCCACAACTGAGTCTCCTTTGCAGTCTTCTCCGATTCCGGCTCGCACAGGGGAAGTTTCATCGTGATTTCGCTGACCGTTGGCCGCGGTGTTGTAGCCGGATAACGACTGCCCTTGCACAGCACGCACCGTATCGTGCGATCTTTCTCGCTGACGCCGATTATAAAAAAATGATCCAGTTTACCTTTACACTGAGAGATTGAAACAAACAAACGATCCTCGATGAGTTTTGAGCTTTACGATAGTATCCAAAACGCCGAAATGAAACCAGAAATTCACAATCTTTTGTAATAGTATAAAGAGTTATAACATTATTAAAAGTAAAACGGATATAATCGGTACAGGTTACCTGTTGATCCGTATCGCAAACTACTCTCCATAGGCAAGACTTTTGATCGTAAATCTTGATGAGACCGTCGTCGTCCATAACGGTAGGCGAAGCGAGATCGGTGAATCCGAGCCAGGATAATTCTGAGCCCGGAGATAACGGAACGCGAAGCATTTGATTGCGCAAGTTCGGACCTCGAAGCCTTATCCACATGAGATCCATGTGCTGATCACCCGAAGTTCCGACACCGGTGTGATATGCGACAATGAGATGGTTCCCGTGGGCATTCATGGCGACCGGTGATCCCGGGAGTGCGATCACTTCTCTCTGCGTACCACCGATCATGAAGAGCCTCAAGTTTCTACGCGACGTCGCGAGCGCGACGAATGTATCGCCAACTGCAAGACAGAGCGACTCTTCTCCCTCGGGTAATTCCATCGACCATTCCTTGTTTCCAGAGCCCCAACCTGGATTCGATAAGGTTTCCTACAATTACTACTGGAATATATCTTGGCTTGGTGAACGTTACTGGCACACGAAGAATCTTAAGCTACAAAATAGCGCTTAATGATCGAAGCGCCACTAGATGTATAGCTAAGCAATCACCGCTTTGATTATTGGCCACGACACTGCTTAACCCGAAGAATTGCCAAAACCGAACCCGGATTGCTCATCCACTAGTGACGATGTTCATATTTATTGGCTATCAATGCTATTACTTTCGATTTCATTGCAATTAAAGCGAAAAACAGACATTTTGTGGCGAGTTACAAACGAAACGAAAATGTCGGACCGATAGTTCATGACGAGATATGGTGCCAAAAAGCAGAAAATGTCGGGTTCTTCTCATCAAACGCTGAGACAGGAAGGACGTCTTTCCATCATGAGAATTTTACCTTGTAAAACGACAACGACGAGTTTACTCAGTGAACCGTCACCGGAGGGACAACTGAGCGCAAGCGCCTGCGAGGATAGTGCCGCCATGGTATGCCTCAAATAATTGTTCATGTGCATAGTATGATGAACCGCGGTGTCGTGAAATTCCACTTCGATACTGGACTCATCTTCAATCTCGGTGGTATAACACTTGACGATTCCGGTGTCGTTCCACATCATGAAACGCGAGAGCAGATGAACCGGTGAAGAACCCGGTTGAAAGGGCGCTTGTAAATTGATCTCGGGAAAAACGTTCTTAGTGTCAATTGGCTGGCCGTCGGAAACAGCATCCGAGTGACTCTTGGCATCATCGTCAAGACCGGGTACAGATTTTTTAATCTTGTTCAATGATATTACGTTCTCCCCGTCGTCGTCATCCTCGTCGTTATCCACGTCGCCAACTTCGTTCGAATGATCGTCACCACCAAATTCGAGATCGTCGTCGATGTCGCGACCATTCGCCACATCGGAGGCGAAATCGTCCAGCGATGTTTCACCTCCAACCTGGATTGATGAAAGTATTTACTTGTGGATACAAAGATTTTTCCAAAATGACAAAATGTCCTATTAAATGAGAGAAAATGTCATCGTTTTTTTTTTATCTTAATAAATCCTTAACGTTCGTATCTATCGTCGTGATGATAGAGACATTTTACTTGTTCATTAAAAATTTCTAGCAACAAGCTACAGTGTCACTGATTTGTGAAGAAAAAAAATGAAACATTTTAAACACTCGTATAACCGTTCGTATAACATATACGAAATCCTTCAGACAGACTTCCGATTTATCTTTTCAGGTGCTATAACTACTAAACTTTAAATTCTATTTCTGCATCGTTCGAATTATATAACTCGTTAAGATATCTCGCTTGTCGAAAACTCACGATATCGACACACCCCAACTGTCCGAGACTGTCGCAGAACGCCAACTCCTGAGGCTTCTCCAAATGCCAGGCGAGCGACGTGATTTTCGGATTTTGGTGATGCTCGACGTATCCTATTGTCCGACCGCTTTCAACATCCCACACAACAATCTCACCGTGAACAGAACTACCGGCTAAGCGAGTTCCACACTCGGAATATTTGCATATACTGAGATCCTGCAAGGAGAAAAGCAGTTTTTTTGCATTTTCTTGTTACGCCACAATAAAAATTCGTTTGTTATTTCATATTTTTAATATAACTCGAACCGTCCGCAATTCAGGACACTGGAGGTGAGACTTTTCTTTCCAGGTGTCACGCTCGACGATTATTATCTCTTTTCCATGCGGATAAGCCAGTGTCGACCCGTTCTTTGGATGGAAGGATGGTGCGGAGTGACATTTAGCGGTGAAGAATGAGTTACACTTGGGCACTACGTTGTTCCAAATGTGAATCGCTTTCTTCTCCTTTATCCTCCATATCCTGATAGAACCGTCCGCACTGGACGACGCCTGGAGAGATATTATCAGCGTTAACAAAACTCCAAAACAACCGTTGAGTTTCCAGGGTACCCACCACGTACTCATCCTTGGGATCCAATGACAAACCAAGAATGGGTGCTTCATGGCCGTTTAGCTCTGTACTCTCCAGGCTCTCTATATTGGTCACTTGAATTCTCATATCGCTAAAGTGTACAGAAAGAGAATGAAGGGCTTAACTTGTATCAGTCTAATGGAAGAATAAAGTAAGACATCTGGACGAAGCTAAGAATGATTAATAAAAGGTACGACATTTAAAAAAAGTTAAAACCTGTTAGTGGTTGAAGTAGGATGAAAACTTTTTAAGGTAATGTGTTATTTTTTAACGATCCCAGAGTTGTATCACTATTCAACTATGTACAATCAGAGATATTTATATCAAAATTCAATTGTTGTACAGATATTCAGATAAACTATACGTACATCAGGTAATTGAAAGAATAGGGGTCTGTATCGTGTTTCCATAGTTTTTTGTACACAAAAAACAGTGGATGGAAAAGAAAAGAAATAGGGTTTAATTAGCAAAATGGAGATTGCGAATGCAAGACAAATTTTTACTAGCAAAGAGGTCCCCAAGAGTATATTGAAGTTAACAAAGTACTTATTTCAAAAATGCATGTCTTCTTGTCAATAATAAATAGATCTTCCTCATTAGGCTATAATTTACATACAATCCATTAAATTAACGGTTAAAACAACACGACTTTCATTCTGTACATGCCAACTTTGAATTTGATAAAACATGGTTTGTCCTTGAACTGTTATAATATAAATGGAAAATTCAAATTTCCAATTTGTCAAATAGTAAATATAATTACTTAGCTTTGACTTTAATGAGAGTTGAAGAGCTTACATTTGGTTCTAAATTTTGTTTACTAATACCCGAATGAATATATAATATATGTCATAAGAGCTGGGACAGCTTACCAAGAGCCTGAAACTATGAACTTGCTGTTTTTCGTGGTAGCCAGAGCAGTGACGGCAGCTGAAAATCTTGTAACAACGCCTTCCTTTTCCAAATCCGGAAATGATAGAATCTGGACTGTATTATTGTCATTTCCAGCATACAGCTTTCCATTCTAGAATTAAAGTTGTTACATTGCTGTTTAAAAGTACATACGCTTACAATTAAGATTTGGCTTTCGGTTTGTATAAAAAAAACTCGCTGACCTTAGAAACTATGGCTGTAGCTTGTTCAGCGATGCAGCTGGACGACGGATCGTCATCCATCAAATTCAACCAGTATCGCACATCGCCATCAGCTCCGCAGGTGACGAGACCACCCCTAGAAAAAAAACGACACGGGAGTTGGTAAAGGAATTTATGATTTGAGCTCACACACAGAGATTGTAAAATGTTGAATTATGAACGAGGTCAAAACAATATATGACGAAAAATTGTCGATATATCTACATAATCGAATCGCAACGGTCATTATACATTTTTTAAATCGCTTTTACGGAACATAATTTGGGTAATATTCCCAGTCGATTCTAGTGACGGACAATCAGTGAGGAAAGGCTTATGTGATGTCAAATGAGAAACAATTATTTTAAAAACAAACTTTTGTCCACTGTAGTAACAAACGCCGGTATGACCCTCAGGATGAGCGTAACGTGTCGGTTTTATTTTCAAAGACATCGCGTTGTTGATTTAACGATTAAAATTTTTCGGAACGTCAAGAGATCATATGAGTCTATCTAAAAAAATTCGCCATGCACTTTTGGTGTTCGAGTTTATTTTCACTCTGCAGTGCACATCGCGATTTTCACCACCGAGATTCACACATGTCCGGCTAGTTTTGGCGCGCTTTCTTCTGGAGCTTATCACCCTAGAAATTGGCAACTTGAAGTTGCTGACTTCCCGTTGTGAATCAAGAGACGCGGCAGTGCCTCGACGTGAATTAATAAAAAATATTGAGCACACTATCTCGACACGAAAACGATGAGCATCACTGTCCCACCGAGAAAACACGCCGCGACTCTTTAAACCGACATTACGCCAAAATGCAGTGATCAATGAAAAATCTAATTACATTCTACCGATGTAATATGATTCTTTCCTATAGATTTTGTTTGTGTTATTTTTCGATCCACCTACACATTGTCGAGATCTCGTAATATTGGGCCGATTTGTCGAGCGATTTTTTTCACATTTCACTTTAGTCGAATAAAGTGTTTCGGTCGCGGCATCAGCATGTTACATACGACCTTTGCGAGAACGTGACGCTTAGTGTTACGCTGTGAAGTCGAACGCTTCTCGATCGACTCGCTTTGCGGAGCCTCATATCGTGCAGTGGTCGGGTAGGAATCGCGAAGTTCAATTTACCAGAAGCAATACCAACGAAGTCAGACGTACATAGGACAGTTCTTATGAGCGCCTTGAAGACAAATATGCGACATAAACTGCCGCCTGGCGGCATCACGAGCGACCAGCTGATATGAAGAATCGCCGCAAAGTTAGCGCCCCTGCCACTTGAGTAATCGACTTTTTTTTTACGAATCGCGAATATAAGATATACAGGGTGTCCCACGACGGAACATCATCCGTGAAATTGAAGGTTGGGGGTGAAATGCTGAGTCGATTGATACAAACATGTATGGTTCCCGGATCAACCCCTGAATTATTATTAATATTTCGAATATAATCGTAATTTCGTCGAAAACACCGTCGAAAGCATCCTTTTTAGAAGTTTTTTATGATTTTTTCATGGAAATTTTGGGTTTTGGGAGAAATTAATGGCAGATTTGTATTCAGGGGATTAAATTACATCGAAATAGACTAATAAAAAAAAAATATTAAAAATCAAATTATTTTTATTTTTGGGGAAAATAAGTTTTTTCGCTAAATCATCGATAACTTTTTTCCCTTTGGGATTTGGTACTTCAGCTTGAGCTCAATCTCTTCGTTATCATTTTCTCTTAAAAATGCTTTTCGATTCATTAAAAACCGATGATTTTTCTATTTTTGGCAGAATTTCAAACTTGGGCCATCGATTTTTGCAAATTTTTCTATATATACCCCTTTGCCTCTTTTTTTCCGATTTTTCAAGTGGACTTTCCCAAGAAACTATAAGAGATATCGACACGAATCCAACGCCATTATTTAAGTCAGGCAAAAACCTTTTCCAACCCCCCCCCCCCCCCCCCCCAATGTATCTCGATATCAGATAAAAAGCTCACCCGACGACCTTTTGAAATTTCGTCATTTTTGAGATTTCGGGAAGTGGCGGGGGAGTCGAAAAAATTTTTTTTCCGGTTTTAAGACTATTAAAAGGGTCTATATAATCGGAAATTTTCCGCTGATTACGAATATGCCCGAGTTTTTGCCGAAAGTGCAAAGTTGGACTGGAAAAATGCGAAAAAAAACCATTAGGGATAGTTTTTTGACATTTTTTCGTATAAATTGAGGGTTTAGGGCGAATTAAATGGTGGATTCGTGCTCAGGGGTTCAAATTACATCGAAATGAACCAATAAAAAAAATATTAAAAATCCAAAAAAATTTTGGATTTTTGGGGACAATACGTTTTTTCACTAAATCATACGTAACTTTTTTTTCTTTAGGATTCGGCACTCCACTTTGTGCTTAATCTCTTCGTTATGATTTTCTCTTCAAAATTATTTTTTAATAATTAAAGTCCGATGATTTTTCAATTTTTGGCAGAATTTCAAAGGTGGAGCATCGATTTTTGCCAATTTTTCCATACATACCCCTTTGCCTCTTTTTTTTCGATTTTTCGAGTGGACTTTCCGGGGAAACTATAAGAGATATCGATACGAATCCAACGCCATTGTTTAAGTTAGGCAAAAACCTTTTCCAAACCCACCCGATAAAAGTCCATAACATATAAGAAGCTCACCCTACGACCGTTTGAAATTTCGAGATTTTTGAGATTCTGGAAAAGTGGCCGTGGAAGTTGAAAAATTTTTTTTTTCGTTTTAAAACTATTAAAAGGGTCTATTTAATCAGAAATTTGCTGCTGAGTACGAATATGGCCGAGTTTTTGTCGAATGTACACAATTGAACTGGGAAAATCCAAAAAACTTTTCTAGAATATTTTTTTGACATTTTTCCTTAGAAATGGAGAGTTCAAGGCGAATGAAATGGTGGATTTGTTGAAATATTAATAACAATTCAGAGGTTGATCGGGGAACTATACATGCTTGTATCAATCGACTTACAATTTCACCCCCAAATCCCCATTTCACGGATGACATTCGGTCGTGGGACACCCTGTATATTACAATACCGATAAGGGGAAGCAGGGCACGACTATTCCTCGAAGCATAACATCTACAGGAGTAAGCAGGACGCTATCATTCTCCCAACGAGAGAAAGTGAGAGCGAGAATGAAAACCGCCGTCAGCGCCGCTACTTGAGAACTACCAATGGGGGCAGTCCCCAGCAGAATCGGCACATATAATCCTTAAGAACTGTC
>JAPYZI010002494.1:0-23335 GCA_030523105.1 Ophioninae sp. A BG-2022a | reverse complement strand
CAAAATCCTTTTTAAAACCCTCCAAATGTCTTTCGATATCATATAAGAAGCCCACTCTACGACCTTTTGAAAAATCGTGATTTTTGAGATTTCGAGAAACGGGCCTGGGAGGTCGAAAAAATTTTTTGCCGTTTTTTGAGTATTAAAAGGGTATATTTAATCGGAAATTGTCTGCTGATTACGAATCTGCCCGAGTTTTTGCCGAAAGTGCAAAATTAGACTGGGAAAATGAGAAAAAACCCAAGGTTACGAATTAGCGCAGTGAACAAGTGACAAGTGCCAAGTCAAAAAGTATATTGATTTTTCGGAAGGATGCAAGCGCAGTCGGTAAGAATGGAGAATACGAGCCGCTGCGCCGCCAGTGAGAAAATCGTTTAACTGAGCTCTGGTGGTACATTTGTGTGAAAAATTTCGAAAACCAATTCCTCCGTCATTTTTTTATCAAAATAAATGTAACAAAGCTCAAAATGTGTACTTTTGACCACTTCAGAGGCCCGGGAAATTTGTGAAAGTGCAATACGATGGATCGTAATTCGCAATTGCTCCCATGGTAACCACAACCTGCACAATTATTTTCAAAATTTTGGTAAATGCCGAGTATGTTCCTCTTAGAGCAAGCGTCCTGCATATACAAAATAAATTTCATGCATAGCGGTTGAATAGTGTGGGAGAAATTACATTTTGAAATTTCGATGTGGCTAGGAACGTGTTCGTCGTTCCCTTAAGAAGATTTCACGAAGCGCCAAGTCCTAAAAAAAAAAAAAACGAAAAAAAAACCAAGTGGCTACCGATAAAGGCAAAGACCATTTCCGTCGAACTTAAAATCCGATAAAGTAAATAAATCGATAAAAAAGAAAATATGTAAAAAAAAAAAACGAAAAAGACGAATCGCTTCTTCCGCGGTCGAGCAATTGGCGTTTCAATATCCCTCGTAAATAGAATTATTATATATTTCATAGGAAGCCCCCGGGGGGAGAGATGTTTAAAGCTTTCGATGGAAATCCATATCGAAGTGGAAGATAAGGAAGAAGGAAAGGAAAATCTTGGAGGAGCAAATTCTGCATACATAAAACGGGAGAGGGGGGGGGGGGGGCGAACGAGAAAGAGAAAAATAAGAAAAAAAAAATAAAAAAAAGAGCGTCGATTCGGAGTCTGCGGCGTTTCCCCACGTATATAAGTTTTATCCCTAAAAGGACACATCTGAATTCGAAACTCCCTCGTCGCGTGTGGACATACGCGAGTCCCCCCTCCCTCCGCCGTCCTTCCGCAATTTTATCTCATGGGTCATAAAAATCCGCGATCCCGATCGAGAAAGTCCGAGACGAGTGAAGAAATAATAATAAGAAAAAGAAAAATCACACACACAGACAGACGCACGGACGCGTAAAGAGAGAAAATAAAATAAAAAATAAAAAGGAGAAACGAGACGCCTGGTGGCGCGCGGGGTCTGTCCGGTCGGGTTACACACGAGACGAGAGGCGGTTGGACGACAGCGCTAGGGAGGCTTGCGAATCGACCAGTTGTAAAAATTTTCTGCCGATTCGGCGAGGAAAAACGGAAAATCCGGGCGTTCATCCGCGACGACTTTCCTCTTCATTTCTCCCACTCTCTTCTTACTTTCTTATATATATATATATATATATATATATATATATATCTCCTTTTTTTACTTTTTCTTTCCCTCCGTCTCGTCACTTTTCCAGCGTTCTTTCGGCTCGTTATTTTTTCTACGTCTTCACCATCTTGATTCTTTTTTTCACCCCTCCCCCTCCCCCTCGTTTCGTCTCAGGCAAACCCTAGCTCTCGCTTCCTTTCATCTCATTTCCTTGTCCCCGGCGTTTCGGCGCTATTACGCGGTGTACAACGACAACTCCGCAACGTTCTCTTCCTTTTCCACTCTTCCTTCAACCCCTCGTCATCCGAGTCACCAATTTCTCACTCTCTTCTCCTCCCTTCCCCTTCCATTCTTTCTCTCTCTCCCTCTCTATTTCCTTCATTCTCGCCATTTATCTCTCCCTCTTCGTAAATCCCGAAAGACGAGGAAGGAAGTTCCTCAAGATCCTGAATTTCCCTTATCTTCGTCTCCTTTTCCTCCGCCCCTTTTAAAAGCCCGTCCTACGCTTTCGCTCGGCAGCACTTAAAAATACACTAACACGTCGAAGAGCCGGACGGGGAACGCAGTCGCGAACACGTGGAAAGGCACGCACGGACGAGTAAGAAAAAAAAAAAAAGAAAAACGTCCTTGGAGCCACCCTCGTACAATCGTCACCAGTCACTCTTTCTCCCGAAGGGCACACCCGAAGGCTCCTAAGCTCCGCAACGCAGGACAGGACTCGTCCATTCATCAGACGTGATTGCAGTTTAAATATTTTACAAGACACCATCACCCCTCCCCTCCGCTTTTTCCCCTCTTTCCATCGTTATACCTCTGCGTCTGTATCCGTGTTTGTTTGGGTTTGTACATGTACGCTCAAACCCACGCGCATACTTCACCAACTTTGTCATCATCGACCAGAGGACTGACGATCTCTTGGTAGTATCTTTGGACCGAATAAATTATACGTATGACGTTGAAGGCAAACCCAACTATATTAATACCTACGTTTAATACTATCTCTTGCATTCAATTTTTTCGCCAGTTCGAACTTTGAAAGCCGTTCTAACGTTGCCGTGTTGTCTTTTAGGAAACATGTGCTCCAATATTAATAGAGCAAGGAACGTAATTTTTGATGGAAGGAATGAAGTCGTTGGAATACAAGGATATATTTTTTTTTTTTTTTTTTTTTTCATGGTTTCGTAGACGGTGAAATTATGGCGATTTTTTAATATTCAATTTTTGATAAGAAAGGATCGAGTTATTGTATAATTATCGAATTTGGATTGATCGAATGGGAATTTTTATTAACTCGGGAGAAAAATAAGGGAATTGAGATATCTCGAGAAATTTACTTCTGCACCATAGCCGACAGTTTTTAAGACTAGGCTCTTCAATTATTTGTTACATTTAGATGTTTAATTGCTGATTTTTGTGGTCGATATGGTTTAACGGCTGTTATTATCATTATTATTATTGTTATTAGATTATTTTATTATTACTTTTCTTATTACAAGTAAATACTATTTTTTTTGGTTCGCTGTTCAACGTGAAAATGATGAGCAGAGGGTCGATAATTATAATAATCATCGACCCTCTGCTCGAATAAAATAAAATACCAAAAATAACGAGATATCATTAGAACAAAAATTATATAATGATATCTTGTTATTTTGATTTTATTTTGTATTATTATATGATATCTGTCTATCAAATTTCAACGTCTTAAAAAAATGGCGTTCGACAATGGGAATAGGAAATAGAGAGAGAAAAGAAAATATCGTGGTTTGTTTGGATTTGTTTGGGTTGCGAGGGTCGGATGAAGCGACAGTCTCCTGACACGAGATTACGAAAAGAAGCTTTCGATGTCCGAGATTTATGTATATACGTTAATATAAATGACCAGGCTATGAAGAATCATCCTTCGGCGGCTTCGCTCGTGAAATTCCAGTAGGGGAATAAGAAGGTTGGACATTAATACCGCGGAGCTTCGCTCCCGGGAGATTTCGTCGCGAAAAAAGAAAGCCCTGGACGTTCGTCCCTTCGTAACTTGAGGACGAGAGGATTATCGCGGCTCGGCTGATACCAGTCGTTACAGGCCGGTTTAACGGATCTCGGAATATTCTTTTTCCAATTTTCGTTTATTTTTATTTTTTTATTTCATTTTACGGGTAAATCCTATAAGAAATGAATAAAAAAACATTTGTATTTTTTAAAATTATTATTCTATTATATCATTTAACATAAAAAATATATCAATCGATCAATAAATCCCTCCCTCGAATTCTCTCTTTTCCTCTTTTTTTCGTTTTCCTCTTTTTATCCCTTCCATTTTCGTCTCTCTCTCTCTCTCTCTTTTTCTCATCCAAAAAACGTAATCACTTAGCAGTTAAAGGATAAAAGAATTTTATGATTGAAGTAGACTAAAAGAGAAGATAAAACAAAGAAAACGATGAATCCACTCGAGTTCTCCGTTTGTTCTTGTTTCGTCGCTGGTTCAAACTTTTAACAGGCATAACGGAGTGCCGCCGTAGCGAAGGATAAAACGATTTTATTTCAAGCGCAAAAAAAAAAAACAAAAAAAGAAATAGTGAAACAAACTCCGTTCCTTGTCTTCGGCGCGAGTGCTTCGAGACGTTCCAGCTAAATCCCCGTAACGATGTAACCGCGGATAAAACGTTGTTAAAACCGAGATAACGCGAGCTTTCGAATTTCGCGTTCGTTAAAATATACAAACGAAAAAAAGAAAACAAAGAGAACAAGAAGAAAAAAAAAGAAAAACAGAAAATCAATGAAAGCAAAAGGCTAAACAAATGTTTTCTCGTCGTGATACCGAGACCGCAACGGAGATTCCTCAATCACATTTATCCTAATTGTAACCCGATAAAATCGCCCGGTAAAGTATCAAATATCCATTTTCTCAACGGAGAAAAAAAAAGATTCCGGGCGGTCGAGTCAAGGAAGACGAAAGATTGATTGATTGACAAAGAATGAGAAAGCGAGAGCGAGAGAAAGAGAGACGACGATGATAAAGTTTATTATCCCTTACTCATAACATCAGGCAACAATTTTATAACAAAATGAAATAAAAATCACACAAATATAATATAAATAAACCATAGAAAATAATTAAGTAATAATAATAAATATAATACAAAAAAAAAAATTTTTTAAATCCAATAAACTAAATATAAACTAAACCATAATACTAACAACAATAATAATTATAATACCGAGAAAGCTTAACCTAAAGAAAAAATACAAAATAAAAATACCTTTCGAGACAGAAACAGAGAGAGAAAGGCAGAAAAGGAAAGAGAGAGAGAAAAAGGAAGAAAAAAAGAAAAAAAAACAAAGAGAGAGACAGAGAAGAAGAGAGAAACAGGAGATAAGGACCAGTCGCGCGTATCGATCGCGTCCACGTTTCATCGGGTAAGGAGAGAAAACGAGAAAAGACCACGAGGACCGAGAGACCTTTCTTTCATGCTTTTCCCCTTCTCCTATACATATATATATATATATATATACCATCCGAATAGGCAACTCCCTCGTACGCAATCCTCCCCCAACAGAGCCCGTATCTATTGGCTACATTGGCTCAGAGAAACGAGAGAAACCAAGAGATCGAAACTCTCTTAGCTAGAGAGAGAGAGAGAGAGAGAGAGAGAGAGAGAGTTCCGTAACTACTTCCGCACCGTTGCGATAGTTAAGACCCAGAATATATCGTTAGTCCGGTCTCCAGGATAGATAGGCAGTCGCTACTCTACTCGCTCGAGCAAAACTAGGGGGAGAGGGGGGGGGAGAAAGGCAATTGAGAATGGCCAAAGGTTGCGGAGGAGGGTGAATAACACAGCAGGTAGCTTTAATACTACGACTGTCGTCATCAGTTTCCTTTGGCTTTGCCGGGCTATCCTACGTACGTTTTTGGGGGTTATGCTTAAATACATAAATGCATATAAATACAGTATCGTATATGTAACGGGTGGTGACGACCGAATTTACTGGAAATCCAGTTTTCAACGGGCGATTTTGAACGAAAAGCTTGGAGACTGAATACAGGGGGTTTGATTAAAAAAATATGGGGATTTTTCGAACTAGACACGGGTATTAACGATTTCTCGATGAATTATTAATTATTATTATCAATATTCGTTTTTTTTTTTATTTATTATTGATGAAACGTTGATTGATATCATTGATTCATTAAATTTCGAAATTGTCAAACGAAAAATATATTTTTCATCCCCGGGGATTTTTGGTTTTCAAATGTTAGGTGTAGTAAATAGAAATCCGTGATTTTTCGAACAGATGGCTTCAGTTGTCCGCATCTCGAGTTGTACGATCGGGTCACACCGTTAGAAACGATGAGATCTCGGAATGAACGAACTTTTGCGACGGTTTTGTGATTGGTTTGGAAATAATGGATTTATTTTTACTACGCCTTATGTTTCCACGTTTCAAAGGACATTTCAAAGCTTTGATCTTTCGTTTGGCTGGTTTGGTTGTTCTTTTCGTGTTTTTTTTTTTTTTTTTTGTTTGTGCGTTGCAATCCCAGCAATTGGAAAGAAGGCTTCTAACGAAGGATTAGAGGTTTTCTTGGAAGGTTGAGACTTCCGTCTGAAAAAGTAATCAAACGCTGCCGAAACGTAAGAAAAGAGAAAGAAATGAATAATTATGGGGATTTTTAGGTGACCAACGTCCAAAAGGTCACCGGGTATACAAACGACTACGACGGCAATGATAATAATAGTAATAACTAGGATTCGAGTAACTACCAGCAGAGTTTAATCAAAGCTGACCAATACCAGACTAAGGACGTTCCTCGAGTCCTTTGTTCCCGTAAATCAGAGATTTCATCGTCCCGTAGTTTTGCGTAACTCCAACGGAACGGAAGATCTTTATTTCCTATGGCGTTAAAGTTTGCACAGTTGAAATACAACGGAAGTTCTTCGCTGTTCCTTTTTTCTCAGTATCTTCACGTTTATCGCGGTTCATGTTTTTTTTTTTTGTGTCTTTCTTTTTTATGAGATCTTGAATCCATAATGAAGATGATGAAGACCGGTTGGTTATAATGGTACCCCATAGTGGAGAAAAAAAAAATGTGCAAACGGTAGAAGAAAAACAAACGTTTCATTCCAACGTGTTCAAACATCGACGAATTATTATTATTTTTTTACTATTTCAAACAAATAAAAAGCTATTTTATTTAATAGATTTTTATTTGTTTTTATCCCTCAAAAATCAAAAGTAATTTTCAATTTAATGTAATTTAATTGTTCAACTTGTAAAACATTGAAATGTCATTTTTTATTCAATTCCATTTTCTTTCATTGTTCAGCTGCTGAACAATTAAAAATTAATTGTTTGGGTTGGAAATTACTTTTCAACAATTGAAAAGTAATTTTCAATTTAATTTAATTTAATTTTGTTAACTGACGAATAATTGAAAATTAATTTTCGATTTAATTTAATTCAATTTTTCAACCGATGAATAATTGAAAAGTAATTATCAATTTAATTTAATTTAAATTTGCAACTGTTTCAACTGAAAAAATAAATTGAATTATTTTATTATTATAAACAATTTTTGGCTCATCTTAAAAGTTTGTAAAAAAAAATATGAAACTCTAAAAAAATAAAATCTCCAATAAAATTTTCTAAAACATACGATCGATCGTAAACATTGTATCTCCTACTTATTTTCCTTCTCTTTCTTCGCATCAGCTCTTTTTTTAAAAACAATTTCCGGAAAAAATGGATTTAAAAAATAGCTTGCGTTTCAACACAAAATGTGTGTTCACCGTCGACATTTCGGTGCGCCGTGACTCGCACGTGCGTCTAAGCCTCATATCTAATTCATCCTTTCCCCTTGGCGATTTTCATGTTTGCAATGAGGAGGGGCGAAGGAACGGGACCAAGACGAGGGGGTAGGGGACTGGAATTCTGTTCGCGCGAGAGTTAGGTGCTGAGAGAATGTCTGTTACGAGCGAAGTAAATCTTGTCGAAAAGTGCGTTCGTGTGGACTTCGGGAGAGGTACAAAGGAGACTACTATGTACAGGGTGTTCCAATTGTCATTTCCTTAATTTACTTCAACCTTCAACTCCCATCAAACAGTTGGAATAAAAAATGAAATAACTTCTCAGTTTATAAAAATTATTGAATTTGTTCAATCAAATAATATTCATAAACAAAATTAAACTAACAAACTAACGAAACCCAAATTAAATAAAAAATAAAAGTTGAATTAAATTATATTCATAACTAAAGTTAAATTAAATAACAAACTAATTAAATAAAAATTAAATTAAAAACCAAGTCAAATTGAATAATATGCATAAACAAAAAACTTATTCTAATTAAAAAAAAAAAAAAACGACGCTAATTGATTGTGAAAAGTGATTCCATCTGACACCCAATTAATTACGAAACAGTTCAAATAAATTATTTTTCCTTACGAATATTATTTAATTGATTAAATAATCTTCATAAACAAACAAGCATTTTATTTGCGAAACTAGCCCTAATTAAATGCAAATTAATTGTCAAAATGATGCTAAATGATTATTAATTATAAATTACGAATTTTTATTTACCCAAAATAAATATTTTCTCTACGAATATTATTTAACAAAATAAATCCTGATCTTTAACAAAATTGCGTATCGACCGTAGCTTAAATTTTCAACTTTGTCGTTTCTATACTCCTGGCAAAAAAAAATGATTGAAAATTGTCGTTTTTCGTGTATTTGAGGTCACCCGGTATATACTCGAGTCCGTCTACACGTCTACATAGATATACGTACGTAACGTCCCTTCTCAACTTCTGGTAGACTAATACAACTTTGAAAAAAAAAAAAACGGCGCCCCCTGTGTTTGATAGGCTTTTCACCCCTCGGCGGGGTACATTCTAGTCCCTAAATACAGACGTATATACGGGAGTATGCGTTGTATGTTCGTATATAGATCAGTAGCTTCCGTGAGTTTAGACCTCTATACCCTTGCTGCTTCTGCAGGAAATTGATTTTCGCAAGCCTCAACGGGGAGAATTTCAAGGGACGATTTTGTAGAAAGTGAGCGCGACAATTTCGGGTGGGGAGGGAGAAGGGGGAATTCGTAAAGAATGGGAGAAACTATTCGAATGATTTGGGTACAAGGGCATCCAGAATCATTTCACATAATTTCAAATCGACGCGTAAAATAGCTACGATGCATTTTCGTTGAAAAAACACTTTCGTATATAATTTTTGAAAAAAAAATATTTTTATTATTGAAAAAAATTTGAGATATAATATTTTATTTCTCACTGAAAAAAAAATAGAGAAAATATCTTTACACGTTTTCTTAAATAAATTTTTCAACGAAGCAAAAAACGCAAAATCAATATTAATTTACAATTACATAAAAACAAATGACAATAAAAGGCGTAATTATCTTTTTTTTAAATTTGAAAGGATTGTCAAAAATACTATTATTATTATTATTGCTTTTGTTGTTATTATTATTAAGAAATTAAAACATTCAAAATAATCGATAATAAATTTACGATGGCGACGACAGTGAATATGTTTAGGTTTGTTTGGGTTTGTTTGGGTTTTCGAAGCGCGCATCGGTTGGATACATAAAAATGAAAAAACGCGAACCACGGGGATGGAAAAGTATTTTTCATCGTGTTTCCGCGTAACGGAATTGACGGCTTTAATGTTCTCCGACGTTCGTCTCGCCAGACTCGAATAATTATTGTTATCGTTATGATCCTCGCGGTCGTTATTGTTAAATACTTCGGTTGATCGGAGTGATTCACGGGGCAAGCGTTTCACCTTGAAATCTCGCATTCGAGTGAGGTGTTCGCGAAATGTAGAGGGGAGGCAAGAATAAAGAAAAATGTTGAGCCAACGAATGCCAGGGCTGTCGAAGGACTCGCGGTGAGATATTTTTGCGACGGACTCCGAACGAGCCTTTACGAGCCAAAAATTATTCCAAAACGGAATATAAAAAATAATTGATCGTAAATCGAATATCTGGCATAATAATTCATTTAATAACGATTCTATTAACATAATAATAATAACAACACAAACAGCAAAAAACAATTATTATTATTATTATCATAATGATAATAAGTTACATTCTATAATAATAATAATAAATGATAATTAAAAACACTATTTTTAAATTTGAAAAAATTGACAATTACACTCGCCTTTGATAATAATTTTTTTAATAACATATTCCACAATGTCACGGACATAAAAAAAAAGTCTAAAAACGTTAATCGCTGACGAACAATAAAAAACCTTTTTTTTATAAGTAATCATACTTTGCTTATTGTTTTTTTTTTTTTTTTTTTTTGTAAAAAAAAGGATTTATTTGTTGATAATGAATGATTCCTAATAAGCCTGATGACAAATATAATCGAATATTCCCTCAGTCGCGTAACGCCAAAAATAAGAAGCAAAAGGGAAAACAATAAACATTTAAAGGGAAAAAAGGAAAAGAAGAAATTCGTGAACAGGCTTGGTAGGGTTTAAGAATCGGGAGCTTGAAAGGGACGGAAAAAAGGTGGCATCGCCTTTAAGCTCGCGTGTCGCGAAGAAGCTCGATAAATCAAAGTGCACAGGCCGTGTACTCTCACGTTACGTTGTTGCTTAGAGAGAGAGAGAGAGAGAGAGAGAGAGGTGAGGCAAGGATTAAGGGAATGGAAATTCAAGAGATGAACTCTGCATTTTGTTGGCCCTCATTCGCACATATTCCAACAGAAACAAATATTCACGTAGAGAGAGAGAGAGAGAGAGAGAAGCATACCTCGATTCCCATAACGTTCTACCATCGAAGTTTTCTTTTCTCATGCATTTAATACACAGGTTAGCAAACACGTATATGAATATTGAATATACGAGGTTGCCGGTGCGCAACCGAGCGAAAATATACGAGAATTTTCCTCGCGTGTTACGTTGCACAACGCGATCCGGGAGTCGAGCGAATACTCGTTTATACTTACGAGTAGCGGGCGAGCCGGGTAAGCGAAAACCAGCCAGTCCGGCACCCACGCTCGATTCTCGTCGCACCACCGCCACCGAAAAACCTTTTCGCATCTCCCTCGCTACCGTTCTTTCTCAATGCCCTCCCTCGCTCTTGCCTCTTTCCTCGATTCAGACTCCCCTTACCCACTTCCATCGTTCTTCTCTATCTCTCTCGTTCTATCACTCTCCATATCTTTTATATGGACGTATATATCTCTTTTATATGGATATATGTAACATCGTTCAAGCTTGCTCTCAATTTCGTTCCTTCTTCGCTGCACTCTCTCTCTCTCGCTCTCGTTCTTTCTCTTTACCTGTTTAAGTTTTCGAGTACGTAAAAGTAAACTTTGTTTACTTTTACGTTGTGTTATTATTTCGTTAATTATTTTTGGTAAAATCTCATTTTTTATTTTTTGAAATATTTTTGGTTTGCTATTTTCTTTATTTAATCGAAGGTTTTCTTATCGCGCGATAATCGAATCAAATCTATTTTTTTGTCAAACTTCATTATTTATTTTATTTTTTTTTAAATATTTTTTGGTATTTTATTTATTTCATCGAAAGTTTGTTTTATTCAGGAAATTATAAAATCTATCATCATCATCATCATCTCCCTCTCTTTCTCTATTTTAGTTTGCGCGACTTTTTAATTTTTTAGTCCGTTTTTAACTTCATCTAGTTTTATTATTACGTTATTAATTTTTTATCAAATCTTATTTTATATTTTGTTTGCATTTTTTAAATATTTTCTTTATTTGCGCAAAAGTTTTTTTTCTAGTGCATAATAAAATCTATCATCATCATCGTCGTCTCTCTCTCTCTCTCTCTCTCTCTCACTGCTTCTCGTCAAATCGTCCATCTCCCTCTTCGAGAATCGTCTGCGAAGCTCTCTCTCACCGTTTCTCGTCAGATCGTCCATCGCCCTCTTCGAGAATCGTCTGCGAAGCTCTCGCTCGCAACATTGAGCGTCTCGGCGCGGCGTCGAGAGTTTCGCGCAACACCGAGGAGAGACGCGACAAGCTTGGGCTCCGACCGCCCGAAAAAGTTTAAACGAGCGAAAGAGGACGGGGAATTATGAAATACATGGACGCGAATGTAAACGCATGTCCGGGTATGTGTGCGGTTTACGTAGTACTTCTTCTTTTATGAAGAGCGCCCGTAAAATTAGCTGTTCACGTGTGTGTGTAAGTGAAGAATCCATTGCGCCTGTGCTATGCTGAATGCAAGTTTATTCGTTTATATAGGTTGACTTTTTATTTTCCTAAAAGATTATTTATTTATTAATATTAATTATCATTAATAATTTAATATTAATCATTCAAACAGTTAAGATTTCTCGAGCCTCATTGTACAAAAAATAACTTTTTCGTTTTCGAAATTCCGCAATAAAATAAAAACTTCAAATTAATTTGAAATTAATTTTAAGTTACAAAAAAATGCACTTTATAATATATTATTATAAAAGTAAAAGTCCGTCCCTCAAACGGTAAATGAACTTTATAATTCCTTGTTACAAAAAAATTAATATTATTGTTATAAAATAAAATATCAATAAAACTGTTATTCCATAACAATATCATAGTTAATAACTTGTAACAATAACTCCTTAACAACTTTATTCCAAATACCAATAAAATTGTAATAAAATAACATTTCGAAATAAAGGTCCAATTGTTCTTAAACTTCCCCGAAAGTGTACGAGATGTATCCCTGACGCTTGAAGATTCGCTAAAATAGACGGCAGGTGAATGCGATTGCACGAGTCTCCGCGTCGATAGGATAAGGGAGATAAAGACGAATAGCGGAGAGACACGCGTTCAAGCGAGGCGATACAAAGGCGCCTGCCCCCGACTCAGTCCCTTCCCCCTGCCCCTCCGCGAAAGGAAAGAAATCGACGCTACCATTTTTAGTAACGAAACCCAGGGCCTGTTACTCTCTCCTACCTCCGCGGGCGACCCCACTCTTTTTCCCTTCTTCCGTGAACGAGCCAATCCTTTTTTTTCTCCGTAGCTTCTCAACGGTTTTGACTTCCTCTCTCGCTCTCTCGTTCGCAGTCGTTTCTCCCGTCGTCTTTTCTCGTTCCGTGATTGTTTTGAGCGCGTTCCCTCGCACTGGCTTTCACCGTTTCTTCCCATCTCTGTTTTTACCATCATCCTCCGTACCGTTCTTTCCGTTTCACTTCCGACTTCTTCCCCACTTCTTATCGCGCGCGTACAGTCGTTATCCTCATCCTCCATCAGCGAGACGCATCGAGCAATTTTTTATTCTCTCCTTCGTCGGTTCTTCGTCTCTCGCTGTTTATCTACCGTCGGGCGCGCGTTCTCGCATGACTCTTCGTCTCAATCATCGCACGCTCGTTCCCCCGCCCCCTTCCTATTCCCGTTGTCTTTGCCATTTTTCACCCACTTCCACGAGTCGGCGTTTGTGACCTCGTACGCGTGCTACGCATGTACGCGCGGACACGGCTTAAGCACGTGTCTCTCGTTTCTGGTTGGATGCGCGAGTTCTTGTGCCAATGTTCACACACGAGTATGGGTGCCGCACGCGTAGGAGTCTGTTTACGGTACAGTCAAACTTCGGTTGATCCGAATACTCGATGGGCTTCAAAATTGCGTCGTTGAAACCCAACGGATTTCAATTCGTCTATTTTGATTGTTACAAGGAGCTCAACGAGCTCAAGATTTGATGGAACAAGCTGCGTTCGTTTTGACGATTCTCAAAGCAAGCCTCGGAAAAAAACGGTAACGGGCGATCGATTTTTGAGTTCGAACGCGTCACGGGGTTGAAGGATTACGGTTGCGCTTGGTTGGATACGCGCCGTTAATCCCCTCGACGGATAACCCAAGCCCCGGGTAATCGGTGTTTTACTGTAATAGCTATGACGAAGGGACAATAGGTATTGTCTATAGCCCTCGTTGAATTCAGAAACAAGACGTCGTACGTATACACCTCGGTGTACACGTACTCGAAAGTACATCCACCGAGCGTCCCGAGAGTTCGGGACAAAACGGGAGAACAAGCCGCAGTAGAAAAAGCCGAAAGAGATTGGAAAGGGAACGCGTTGTTTCGACGGTTTGCGCATTGCGCGGGTTGAAAAGAACGAACCTGACGTCTTTCACCATTGGTTTTGGGAGAAGGATTAAAATTTCTTTTTTTTGTTTATACGGTAATTTTGAAATTTTTATTTTTTTTATTCTAAATGCGATATTTCAATTTTTTACATTTTGTTTATAATTCTTTCAAATTTGTTTTTTCACTTTTCATGGAAAAAATTTAATTCTTGGTTGAGAAATCACTTTTGATTCCGTGAGTTTGAAAAGACAGAGCCTGACGTTTGTCAACGTTAATTTTTTAGAGAAGGATTAAATTTTGTTTTTTTTTTATTCAGTAATTTTGCAATTTTTATAGTTTTAACTACAATTGCAATATTTTAATTTTCATTTTAATTTTTTACATTCTGTTTCTAATTTTTTCGAATTTGTTTGGTTTCGCTTGGGTTTGTTAATCAACAATGTATTTTTTATTTATCAAGAAAAAAACTGAATTCTTGAGTCCTTTATTTTTCGTCATGGTTTCTCATAACACTTCTCATAGCTCTTCCCTATAGCTCTTTGCTGTGTCGAAAGAGCGACGTTTGTTAAATTCCTAATTCTTGCGTGAGAATTGGTCGCAGCGGAACAACGGTCCCAATGGGAGTGTTGAGAATGAAGTTTGCAACATTGGAATCCTACAACAATGTTTATTAGCGTGTTTATTAATTTATTAATCCCTGATGCATTCCTGATGAATGAATTAATGAATGAAATCCTGATGAATGATTGAATGAATGAATTTATGAATGAAATCCTGATGAATGAATGAATTGATAAATGAAATCCTGATGAATGAATGAATTGATGAATGAAATCCTGATGAATGAATGAATTGATGAATGAAATCCTGATGAATGGATGAATTGGTGAATGAAATCCTGATGAATGAATGAATTGATGAATGAATTTCTGATGGATTAATGAATGAATTGATGAATGAATTTCTGATGGATTAATGAATGAATTAATTAATGAATTTCTGATAAATGTTAATTCATTCCAAAAGTAACTAAACATCTCCCATGAAATCGAATTTCATAAAATTTTCAATGTTGTTCATCGGAAATCCGCAGATCCGAATTTTCGCCAAACAATTTTGAACGATCAAATTACGGAAACAAAAGAAACCATTGAACAAGGAACTTTCGTTGATTTTCAACATTCGAAACATTCCAGCATCGTTGAAGTTCCCATTTATTTTCGTGCCGAATGTTGAACGTGCGCAACGGTAAGCGAGGCCTGGATTTGCAGCTTTGCCGATTTCACGTGTCAAATACAGCATTGACCTGAGGAAAAACGCGGACTTGAGCAGATTTTTGAAAAATTATTTTGTCGGGTCATTGCCACCAATTTATGATATATTGAATTGCGTATCGTTGAAAAATAACCAAATGATTTTTATCATTTGAATATTGTGCTTCAACGATAAGAATTATCATTTAAAGATTTTGCTGCGATGATACAAATTATGATTTCAAGATTTTTCTGCGATGATCAAATTGATAAATGATAAAAATTATCATTCAAAAATGTTGCCTCGCTGATATTAGTTATCATTTAAAAATTGTATAGAAATTACAACAATTAATATTAAAATTACAACGATAATAATCATCATTAAAAAAATTCTCAACCAACAACAACGATCATGAAAAATTAATGACAGTAATTAAAAATGATAAAAAATTATCATTGAAGATCCCAATTATCAATAAACGAAAATTCTCAACGGACATTACACTTGGATGAGCCTGTGGACGTAGATATATCGTGCACATATGCCCCCGTCGCAAAACTGTAGGCCGTTTCGTTCCCACGTCGCGATATATTTCGTCCCGGTGCGAGAACCGACCGAGCCAACTTTTCCACTTCGTGTATGCGTTTCGAAGTGCACATCCGTACAAATTTATGCAATACACATATACAGAGACACTTGGGCGTATACGCGGGATGCCTGTTCATCACTATTTCGCATTTTCATCTCGTTTCTTCCTCCCTACGGTGGGGGTCTCGCTCCGCAGCAGATTTAACCGGACGTTTAAACTCGCTGCCTCGTAAAACAATTCCCCGTAATACTCGAATATACCAATATTGTTGTTCCTGGTTGTTGCCCTAGTGCAATCAGTAATTAAAATCGAACGAAATTATGCCCTTGTCGACATCGCGTTCGTGCAAATTCGTGGACGAACCATTTATTGTCGCTCTTTATTATTATTATTATTATTATTGTTAGTTGTTATTTTTTTAACTGTCGAGATTCTCGTTAGTATCAATCCTAGATATTATTACGATTATTCTTCATCGCTATTGCCATAACGTATACGGTATTATTATTTATATTCTACGATGCAGTAATTAATTATTGTAAAAAGATACATTGTAATTGCGATACGTAACGATGCTTAATTGATATTTTGGCACGAATTTGAGTAATTATATTCATTGCAAATAATATTGGAATTTTCATGACAGCCTGGTAGCGTGGCATATTATTATTATTATTTTTATTATTATTATTATTATTATCGCTGTGATGTAATTCTCGATATTGCAAATGTTTTGTTACTGTTAATTTTTGTGGTTGTTAATAGTGCTAAATATGAAAAATCATCTGGCACTAACAATAAAATAATAATTATTATTATATATATAATTATTGTTATCAATTGTAATATTTGTATATTAATTATGGCCATATACAATTTTAATTATTAACGACAACAGTATTATTTGTATTAATTAATATTAATATAATTATTAATTATGTTCATGTTGATTTATCAGTTTTATAACATTCCGAAAACTTTGACTTTGAATGCAAAATGTTTATAGTAATCTTTTAACTATTATTTTAATTAAGTTTTTTAAACTTACATTTGCATTTTTTTCACACGATTTTATACAATGAATTGCTTCGTTGTTGGGCTAAAAATGCATTATTGAATTTTCATACAAAATGGAGGCCAGTCGGCGAACATGGACCGCTTGGATATACACCAGCAGCGACCAGCAGTCCGTTCTTCAAATAATCACGATTCCCTTCATTGTTCATCAATGTTTTTCAACAACTAAAAAGAAAAACAAAACAGCCAAACTCAGGGAGACTGCGAACGAATTGTGTGTAAAATTCTCAAGCTCGTCATCCCGATTCCCCGAATCGGATGAACCATTGAAAAGCCGAACTTTTCATTTCGAGACGGGCTTGCGCAAACTCGTTAACGCGGAAAACTTTCCTCGGCTATGAATAGAGCATACTTTTTTTTTTATAAACTCCGAGAAGAAGGGCGAGCGTCGCCCGGGTCTCGGGTGGATACAATCAATGGCCAATGAATAAGCGAAAGCGAGCTCTCGTGGAATCCTACAAAATACGTGACTCGAAAACAAAACACGAAGCCAAACGCGGGGACGGATCTTGAAAAAGACAAAAAAAACTTCGGAAGTTGCGAATGAAAAAAAAGATTTAAAAGAAAAAAAAGAACAAAACAATCACTTAAAACATTCACGTAAATCCGTGATATCACGTATACGTCCGTAAAAGATCGCGCCGATAAGAGACCGACGGATCGCGTTTCTACGAGGCCAAAAACAATGCCGAGAGGAACGCGGGAATAAACGCGCAAAATGTCGCCACGATTCATCGCGAGGCTTTCGTCGAAAGTGCGAAGTCGTCGTCCCCCCTCCCCCTACCCCCCGAGACGCAAAAAATCTCGGAACCAAAAGAACGAAATTAACGGAAAAAATCGAAAGAAAAAATTCGAGCCATAAATTCACTCGGTGCGTACCGGCTGCGAATTCGTGTGAGCGTGTGACGTCACGCTCGCTTATTCCCCCGTGCTCGTCCGGCGGCGTCGCGATGCGGTAATCCAGCGTAACTTCGTCAAGGCACGACGACGACGCACATGTCAAAACAAGGAGCGAAAAAGTGGTAAAGGCGCACGAGAAAGATTTCTTCTCAACACGGATGCGTCGCGTCGTAGCATATCGCGAAGGAAACGCTCTGGCGAGGATTTTACGAATCAACAAAAAAAAAAAAGAAACACGAGTTTCGACACAGGTTGACAGGTTATACACTTGAGAAAAAGAGAGCAACGGCACTGCTCGAATTCACTGCAGATTCGTATTGCTATTATCGATACTACCGACGATCGTAGCGTGATCGAGCTTTTTGTTTTTTTTTTTTCTTTACGACGCGTCTGGCGTTAACACGCGAAGCATTGGCGCTACGGGTGGCGCGTCCATCTCGCTCGACGTGTCGTGGATTACTGAGAGTCTCGCGACAACCACGCGCACTCGTTTCGCGCTTCGATGACGCGCGCGTCCGCCTGCCGTACTACGGACGCTCTCCTTCTCTCTCTCTCGCAACACACACACACACACATATGCATGATATAAAAAGATCGTAACAGAGCTTCGCCGTGTCATAATGTATACAGTATATATATAGTTTTTTCAAGTAAAATTTTGCGCATATTATTTCTAGGATTTAATGATTTCACGTACAATTCTAATACACTTACTTGGCTTTTGCACAAAAAGTTATTTCACCTCTCTTGTACGTTGGAACGTTTAAATAATTATACAAATGAAATTCGGGTTTAATTGCCATATTTTATATGCTAAAACGACTATTAACGTTTACAAACATACTTTTTTATTACTTGGAATTTTTTCGTTACTTTTGTTTCAGTTTTTTGGGGGGAGAATTTGTACAGTACATTTTCGCGATGCATCCGCGACGCTCTCTGCGTTATTGGCCCCAAGGGCATCAGCGGCTCTCGCAACATGAATCCGCACGTCGAAACGAACCCGTGTTTATTCACGGATACATTCGACGCGCAGAACGGAAGTGCGAATCGTTCGTCAGGTTAAAATATCTCGCGAATAACCCGCGAAATAAATCGTGGTTTTCTAGCGTTATCGTCACAGTTTTCGTCGCGAAACGTCGCGAGAATCGCGTTCGTTGTTGGACCGTGCGAAAACGACCAGTTTTCAGCAGGAGCGGTGGGGCGAAGGGGGGGAGGGTAAGAGGTGGCGAATGAGAGTTTTCGAACAAAGCCGTAATACCGATTTGTCGCACGTACCGTAGCAGATTGCGGGAGGCGATTGTTGTACGCCGAGAGTTCTCGCGTCCTGGCCATGCTCGCTGCGCTGCCGCAACTCCGACACGAGGTGGCGCGACGCGCGCGTGCGCGCTTGCGCGTCTATGTGCTAGTGTGGAGAGAACGAGGCGCTAAGGGCAAGCGAGTCATCGGGCTGTGGGGAGAGGACACTGGCATCGCTGAGAGTCGATGATAGCGAGGAAATGAAGTGTGCGCGTCTTTACGAATATATATATATATGTATTATTCCTCGAAGAACGAGTTTTCTTCAAGGACCGGCCGTAAAACAGCCGAAACGTTAACGCTTTTACGCTTGTAGCCAACGCGACACAAATACGAGTCGAAATATATCCTTACCCTCTGTACACACTGCGGAATCGCGACGAGAACTCGGCAGCAGTGATTCTCAACTTAAGGTAGTCATCTCGATGCAGCCTTGTCATGTAGCGAAACATGTTTAAATTATGATTTTCCAAGATCACGAATATATGAGTTAATATGAATTAATATTAAATAAGCTTATCCAAGTGAACACAATTAGGCGACAGTTTATTATAAATAATGAAGCAATTCATTAATCATCACTGCACTGACACGAGTATTATTTGTTGTCTTATTAGATTTACATGATGCAACGATGCATTCTTTTTTTCCCGCATGTTCGGGCGTACACAGCTGATGCGGCGTTGCCATGTTTCTTCGCTGTCACGATGTTATGTCGTAAATTCTGTATCGTTACTCAAACGTTCATATTAAAATGAATATAACTTACAAAATTGCTCGACAATCGTATTTTTTCGTTTGTCTATTAGATTTTTACGACTCTGATAAATTTGCACCTGATTTCTCAATGTCATAAAGAGTTACACTGTTGAAGCTTCGACGCCGTTCGTTCGCGGAGGCCATTTTGACACTTGAAAATGCCGATTGGCTGAGCAAGTGCGTCTGCCATCGAAAGTAACGAGCGTTCGATGGAGCCTCACGAACACCAAGGGTCTCGACTTCTCGTTCAAACGCTTTCGATCCATCTCGCGACTTGCGACACGTGGCCGAGCATTGTCACGGTGTAATCACTTCACCGTGTCATCTGGGCGGTAATTTGGCACGCAGACGACACATCTAGAGCGAAAAAAAAACGTTGTTTACACCGTTGTTTACACGCGTTGTTTACACCGTTGCGAACCGTCTCGTACTAAATTTTCAAAATGGCCGTCGATGCTTCAAAACCTAACGGCGGTTAGCGAAATCGAATACGTGATCGACAAGTAACGCCATCTCTCAGGATATCGATGTTTCGTTCCGAAAAATCTAAGAGATGGCGCGACCCGAGCACGCTCTTCTCGACTCGCCACTTCGGAACGTCCGCTTTTGTTTTTCCTCGCGTATCGCTCGGCATCCCAAATTCCGATGCTGCAATGCTCGCTGCTCGTTTTTTTTTTTTTTTTTTCTTTCCTCGCGCCAGGAAAGTTGCTCGATCTATTAATAAACGAGAGTTGCGTTATCGGGATTAATTATGCCGCATAGCTCAACGCGAAAGTGGGTTTAAACGCGAAGCGTGATACTCCCGCCGCTTTTCTATTTTTTGCTCTTCAATTTATTACGCCACCGGCGAGTGGTCATGCGCGATTATATTTCCGGAACGTTTCCTATCTGTTTCGTAGATCGAAATGTCGATAACCAAACTTCGTTCCGTTTCGCAGCGACGGCCATTGAACCGACTACGCGAAGTTTCGTTATCCTTTTGTTAATAACTTATTATTCAAGTTTTACAAGAGTCTCTCGAAAATTAGGTCTCTTTCTTCTCCACTTTTTCTTTCTCTAAAAAACTTATTTTCGTATCTTGAAGAATAACTTTTCTTTTTGTCTACATTCTCGTCATTGTCATAATTTACGAAGTTTCTATCTTCGGCGTTGTTTTAATTCTTTCATCGTTGTTTCAATATTACGTTCGTATCTTTCGCCTTGTTTGAGCATCAATAAAAAATTATTTTACTAAAATTTAATTGAAATTTGAAAAAAAGAAAAAAAATGTATTTATTGAATTAATTTTATTATATTACAATAACTTTACGAAAATTATTTAACAATTACTCGAAGTCATTACTAAAATAATGGTTAAAATAATAAAATTCGTTACAAAACTCACACGAATGTAAACACAACCCAAACAAACCCAAACACAATATTCAATCCTCCGATAAAATAAAAAACACAAAAAAAAAATCACTCCACCTCGATAATCCCGATTTCCCGTCGAGTAATTCTCCATTGGCGATAAAGCCTGCAACGGAATCGTCCCGTTCCAAGATAGGCCCGGACGAGGAACCCCGGTGCCCTCTAAACTTTGTTTTGCGTTTCGTGTACGAAACATTCACGGAAACGCTCCAACGTCGATACTTCTCGAAAACCCTCTCCCACCTACCTCCGCCGCATTGTGCCTTGTTGAACCGTTAACGATGAGAGAAATGGAGAAGAAAGAAACGAGAGAGGGCTAGGCATCGAGCGCCTCGGTTTCCAGAAGAAAAAAAATACAAAAACGAGAAAAGAAAGGAAGTTCGGAAAAAAAAAAGATGAAAAGAGGAGGAAGAAAAAAATAGGCAAAAGTGGTAGAGTCAAAGGCCCGAGAAAACGTTCCTCAAGCCTTCGCTATGAGAGAATCGATTTTTAAATTAATCGCTTCGACGGAAGGGGGCGCTTCCATCACCAATCGCGATCAACTTCAAATATATGTATACATATATATACTCATATTTAAATATTTTATATATATATATATAAGAGCAAGACGTTCCACGACTATATTATCCGTAATCGAAGCGAGGCAAATTCCGCGAAGCTTTCCCCTTTATATATATGCAGGGATATCCGAAGATGCTAATTTTCGATTCCCTCGAGAAAGGATCTTCGAACTCGTTGAATAGGTATAGACAAACGAACAGTCATTACATATACATTGACGAAACGGAGAATTACGTTGACGCGAGAGTTTATAGATATACGAAAGCGCGATTCTCCATGACAATCCTTCGTTTTACCATTTCGGGGGCAAACGTGTATCTAATTTCTCACTCGTATGCACACCCGTGGATAGATGTGTACATTGGTTTTTACGTGCGACCGAACGAGATCTCCCCCGGGATCGATCCTGACGCTTGCAGCGATCGGGCCAGACTCCGAGGCTTCCTGATCGATTTAACACTGCAGGGATATACGTAAGACGGAGACGACGCGTCGGTTCACCGATCGCGATTTTACGATGGAACGAAGGGGTTCAACGACGGAAATAAGGTTTTTTTTTTTTTGCTAGTGTGTTTTCGAAGAATGTGGATCGAGATTTTGGAATTTTCGAAAAGGATGTTTTTATTTTTTATAAGACTTTTAGACGCTATTTCAGCCATTGGCGTTTTATGGGGTTTTAGTTGTTTTTTTATAACAAATGAAAATTATGAAATTGTTTTTTCGTCTTGGTTGGGTTTTGATTTACTTTACTTTGACTCAAGTTTATTTTTCGGATTGTTATTATGAAAAATATAGAAAAATATACAGTTGTAGAAAATCTTTTATATGATAAAATTTTTTACTGATAATGTTTATTAAATTGTTTTTTTTTTTTTTGTATCATTGGCGATTTTTAATTATTAAAATTTGAGCGATTTTCGTGATTAAAATAGTCAAAAAAATTTGAAAAACTGAAAAACCCAAAGTTCGAAATTTTTGGTATTCAAGGATACGATTTTCGTAATCGCGTTTTCGCTACGGCGATATTCGATATTTATTTGGAATATATCACGAGGCGTTCTCACAGGAATCGATTCGTCTCGTTTCTGAACTAAACGTGCCTGGAAGTGAGGTCGTGGGCATTGAACGTCTGTATATACGATTGCAGGCCATTCGCACTCGATATACATGCATATTTATGGGGGCCCGCGTGAACGCGTGGATCGTCTTGCGGCGGTTCGAATATTTCGTGTTAGGCCCTTTTGTTTCTGAGGTGGATGAAAGTGTGTAGGGTGTATTCGGAGGTACGCGGACACGTGAATAATAACCTAGGTGAAGGGTGGATGCATCGTTACGACATCGTGGAACGTCCGCCGGAATAAATTGCCAGTTTGTGAATAAACGATTTATCGTGATTACGTGCCGAGATGAAATTTTATCGGGTCGACCGGTTCCAAGTAGGCCGACGTGTTGATGGCGCAACGAAACTGACGATTCTCATTACGGTATTGCACTTTGTACCGGAAACGAATAGCATATCCGGTTTGTTGGGAAAGTAAACTGACCTTATTATTTTTCGGGACGAATATTTCTTTATTTTTGTGAAGGTCCAGTGAAATTTCCGGTTAACTCGACTAATTAACGGGAAATTAAAATAGCCGTGGAACATTATTCAGCAGTTGAAGCTGCCCGCGTACGCTGACCTTTTATCGAAGCGTACTTGATATACTCGAATAACGCTTTTCGTGCGTTATTTTCGTTTCGCGAACGACGTTGAATTCTTACGAGAATAGTTGAGAATACGAGGTTCG
>JAPYZI010002493.1:0-23092 GCA_030523105.1 Ophioninae sp. A BG-2022a | reverse complement strand
GTATTTCAGCGATTGATGCGAAATACATGCAAGTTTATATATATATATATATATATATATATATATATATATATATATATATATATATATATATATATATTCTCGATTATTAATTTATACACGTAAAAAGAGATTGAATGTTCGTATCACCCGTGTAGTAACAGGATGACGGGAAGAAAGGACAAAAACCAATCTACAGCCTCGCCGAACGTATTTCTGTCCATGTAAACCGCGTTTCGCCAACTGGTCACTCTTTGACGCGCTTATGAAGCAAACGCCTGCATAATTTGCCTTTCCAAAAAGGCAGAACACTGTTACGACCAGAAAACTTAGGTACGTTTGATAGCTTCTTTTTTTCGCTGCAAAAGCGAACGATCGACTGTTGCAAAATGAGTTTATCAGTTTGGAGGTACGTTGAATAATGAATGTTGATTAATGACGATTGATGTCTGATCTTGAATGGAAAATGTTAATTCATGATTTTTAAAATAAGTTACGTGTGAATCAACGCTAACAATGCAAACGGGTTACAGATTCCACTTTGGTACACTCAAAGACAATCAAATTTCGCGATGGCCTTTGATTTTGGCTTTCAAGTTCCTAAACTTTGATGGTTCTGCGAAATACAAAAATGAAAATGTATTTATCCGACGAGTATTGAATGGATGATTAAAAAAAAAAACATTTAGCAGAAACCAAAAACGCAAGGTCGAGCGAAAATTTAACGAACGAGTAAGACGAGAAATCGTGGACTATCGTCCAGACTTTTTCAGACCCTTTTCAGGCCGTTGCAGTATTCTGCCTTACATTTTGATACGGAAATCGAATTTGTAAAGAAAAAACAATGAAAAAAGATAAGCTTTCGCCCGGAACGTAACGTTATCTAGAAAATCTGTAGAATCTTCGAATAACCCAAGTATATTAATGATCGCTGTAAATGCAGCATTCTCTTAGACTTTACACGTAGAGGATACGTCGCGCGAGAAAGTTTAATACTCGAAGTAACGATACGTTTATATTTATATCCGATTTAAAAAAAAAAGCAGAGATTATGTAAGTTCACTGCCGCTTCGAATCAACGATCCGTTTGTCCAAGTGCGTTCAGCAGTGATTTCGGTTTCTTCGTTTTTCTCGTTTTTTTTTCGTTTGAATCCGACCATACCGCGCGAAGGTAAAAAAAAGTGAAAAAGACTTTTCGAGGAATTGGGATATGCGTGTGAGCATGAAACGGATTTATATGTGTATGTAAAAAAAAATAATACGATAATCATGCCAAAATCTCGCACAGATTCCTGTTTCGTTGAATGAAATTCCTTGAACGTTTCTTGCGTTGATGAAACGTTCGAACCTCGATCGATCTATATTGATATGTATACAAAGAAGCATAACGAAATAGCTTTCAAAAAAAAAAAACCGTTGCAATTATATCGATAATACGAATATGCATGCTGAATGTGAATACGCCCGCGATGCGCTCGAAAGGACTATAAAAGCGGAATATATATATATAATTATACAGTATATTAAAGAAGCGCGTATTAAAAATTGTACACGCGTAATATGTAGATGTTTATGCGTGTGCGCGTGCGTGTATGTGTTACGAAAACGTCGTGAAGTACGGGAACGAATATACGCGCCTTATTTTTTTTTTTTTGTTTCTTTTCCTTTTCGATAATCGTTAACCAACCGCGTTTTTACGAAACTCGTCAGAATGGAAAGTATTCCGGAAACGTAGGGTTTTGCTTTGTCGATGTATTTTCACGTACAAAGGACAAAACGTACGAGTCTTGTATTTTTTTTGTTCGCTTGCTCAATTGCACACCGGGCTATTGTTTCGGAAAGGCGCAACGTTACCAAAAAGTCTCATTTCTCGTATCCTTGTAACTTAACCTCAACGGCCGAGTTATTCGAGTCACAAATTGCGAGGGTTCTTTCGCTTGGTCGATCATTAAAAAGCTGCGAAACGAAGAAACACGCGACTGAATTTTTCTTTAATCTAATTTTTTTTTATTGGCAATATTTTACGATCAAAGGAGGTTATGTTTAGTCTTGTTTGGTCTTCGCAAGTTGCGACGCGCGCAGCCCAAACATGGCTGCCGGAACTTCTGTGATGTCGTTTTTATTCGTTAAATTTGAAAGGTCGTTTGAGTAAATAAATCGAGTACAGCTTTCAAGGAAATCGAGATTTTTTCGGTGGGCCAAATCCCCAAACAAGACTCTCATCAGAAGCGAGCACAATTTGTATCTATGTGTGTGATTCTCTTTATATTACAACATTTTTTTACCTATCCGACGATACATTTTTTAATCATTCCAGCAGAGGCTGATTTTGCGAGGTGCGTCAATCATATTAATTTTCCTGTCATTGTTCATACCCATATACGCGACCACATTGTGTATTTTTCAGAGTCTGATCGAGCTGAAATTTGCTGGAAATGTACAATAAAGGCTGACAAAAATAACGAAATCAAAGTAATCGTCGGATTTCACGGGACGATGAGGGTTATGATTTTATGTATTTCGTGGATCCATCCAACACGGTAACATTAAACCACGCCTCTATGGCCTCTAGGAACTCCTGTCATCTGCGATTTTTATAAATAAATTTGTTTAATTAGTTTTTCACGCCGTGGAATTTAAACTTCGCACTATTAGCACAAAACCGATCCATATTTTACACCGGATTGCACTTATCAGTTATAATCACATTTTCACAAGAATAATGCAAGCTTACCTTTTGAAAATTAATCAAATGAAGTATACACATCACTGGAAACCGTTAGAGGGTGGATTCGGAGGCAGTACCGTAGCGACACCCTTTCACTAAGGTGTTGTGCAGAGAAAGCTTCAGTTGGTTGTCCGAGTGTAGCCACAGCCGAACGTTTATCGTACGAAAAAAAAACATCGAAAAAGGCCGAGCGAAAAACGTATTTTTCGTTCGGTAAAAGTGAACGTGGGGAGCCGTGTTCCAGATTACGTCATAACAGTGAAAATGATTAATAGTGGAAACGACTGGACTACTTATTAACAATAAAGCATTCAGTTTTACATTAAGCACTGCATGCGTATTTTTTTTCAATGTCTTCTCCCAAATATCTGCTGGGTCGTAATTGTTGGTCGCAATTACGACCTGTTGGAAATACAGCGAGCAGAATTTCTGGTGTAACTGATTTTTCTGCTGTATTGGCGTTCTTCTCGGATAACAGTGCATAGATAATACAAATAATTCGTGACACAGAACGGAACGTAGAACTACTTATATTATGCATTAATTTCCTTTTATTGTTGGACTTTTCGTCCGATTCTCGCGCGCGACATTACAGTGATTTATAGAGATTTATTCCAATGTTCATTCCCATTTGACTAATGTAGCATGTAAACGTGTAGATGTGTACTAGTATTATTTTTTAAAAGAAACATATCGACAGAATGGTACGTTTACAGTTGCGGCGTCATTGCTATCATCTTTTTCTTTTCCTTTTCTTCGCTTCTTCCTACGGTCATTCTTCCTCTCTCGCTATCGCTCAGAATTCATCTGCTATTTTCGGTAAGTGGAGCTCGATTGATAAATCACGAGTATTGCTACGAAAGAGGTTCCAACTACGCATCGAAATTATGGTGCAAGAAACGCGTACTAGAACCACGTCATATATATGTATATATGTAATATATATATCTCGTAGTCGACATTTCGCAACTGCCAATTCGTGTTCCGTTCGCACCGCGGCAAGGCATTTTTTAATATTTTTTTTTTCATCGTCGTGTATCTTATCGTACATCGACCGAATTACTTTTCATTCTCATAATCATAACCTTCCAACGAAATTGCTCTTGAAAATCAACTCGCAGTTTTTTTACTGACGAAATAAAACGCTTGTAAACTTGCTCGCGCAAGTGGCAGCACTCTCGGAGAAAAAACGAAGCGCTCAATTTGTCGAATCGTTTGCTTGTTTGTTTTCTTTCAACGATCGCAGCCTCTTTTGACCCATACTTTTCGTCGAACCTAACTTTCCGCCTCGTTCACATATTTAGCTAAATACATTTTCAAGAGTGACTGTATATCAGGGTGTCCCTTATTTTAAAAATACCTTTTTTTTTACGCCCGCCCTAATGTCGTTTCGTTTAACCTAAAATGTTTCGTGCCAATTTCCGTCGAAACGAGTTCGTACAGACGACTTTCAGAAAAAAATTAACCTAATTACTCAAATTGTTTGCAAGTCGAAAATGATTGACAAATGTATTCTCAGGAAGAGGTTCACTCGGCACGGATTAATAGAAAAACATAATTGAATATCCAAGTGAGTCCTAGAATTTAGAACAAATTTATCATACACGCGTTATTACATTTAAAAAAATAGCGTTGCATAAGGAACACCCTACTGTGCATATATCGTTTTAATATCCAATCGCTCTCGTTCTTACTATATCCCAATAATTCGGACACGAGTATCGCCAAGCTTAAAGCCTTATCCAGGTTCGCTTTATGATTTTCATATCTCCAGTCTCCTTATCGCGATTAAGATGTAACACAGGTTATCCCCGGAATCCGAATCTTGCGAGGGAATGAAAAACCGCGAACAAAAAGTTCCCCAAAACGCGCCAGCGAAAGAAAACGATGTGAAAGGAGGTACGTATTTTCCGTTTTATTTTAGGTATCAACATCGATGACGTATTTCGTCGAGACGCGAGAGTGAACGACGAAACGAAAAAGGATCTATTCTCGATAACAACAAAATGCAATTTCGTCATCGAGTCAGTATTTTGATTGAACGTAATTGGTGGACATCGTTCTTCCGCTCGTATCGATTTTCGGTTATGTCGCGTGAATTTCTAACCTATCCGAAGCAAAATACGAGAATAAACGTTCTGCCCTAAAATTGAGACTGTTATACCCTGTGGTTGGGCGTCCCTTGTAGAATAAAGAATATAATATAGCTAAAAGCGATACGTCGTGATTTATGGATCAATTTTGACAGAACGATGTTTTGCTCGCCGAATAACTCTTTTCTAGCGCACTCCTTCTTTCCCTCTCTCTCTCTCTCTCTCTCTCTCTCCCTCCCACTCTACCCAATGACGGCCCGAAACGCTGTTGATAGCGCAACGTAATATTGAAATAAAATCAACAAGTCAAAAAGTTAATGCACGTTCCTCGCGAGGAAGCATTCATACCTTGGTCCACGGTCACACAACGGTTTCAATCACGCGATTGCACTACTAGTCTACGAATATAACATGGTATCATATAATAAGTATGCCGTGTCTAAAAAATCTCTCGCCGGTTGTCACGCGAATAATGTTTGTACTTATTTTTTTTCTTCTATTATCGCCAGCGTAAATGAACCGGGGGGACGGCAATCGCGTTATTTTTATTCTCGGTAATCTCATCGTCAAATAATCCCCCGGAAATCCTACAGAGCCCCGATCATCGTCATCATCATCGACGAATGAAGAAATTATTGACACCAGATTTGACACGCGAACGCGTTCTGCATAATGCGTGTTTTCGTATTCCTCCCTCCCTCTACATCTTTCCGTCGCAAATGTATAATTAATGCCCCGGAACTCTTGCCGAACCTCTCTTCGCAGGTTTAAGCGGCACTTTGACGAACTACGACCCATCCCCGTCAGAGTAGCGCGGTCGATAAATCGATCATTTCCGCTTTTGATCTTCCTAGAAAATTCCGACGCTCTTATGTTTCCTAAAATCTTCACCTATGCGTGTGTTTTGTGTGTGTGTGTGTTTGTTTTTTTTCCTTCGCTACGATGTTTCAATTTGATCCTACATCAATTAAATTACTCATTCGTCGCGGTCGAATTGGAAACAGCTAGCTTTTCCAAATCTATTTCGGCCATTGGAGAAGGCAGTTTGCGATTGTGTTCAAGCGTTGCCCAGAGAGGGCGTTCGTTCGTGTGTCCACAGAATCGTTGACATTTTTCGACACCTCTCATTTCGCGACCGAATGCCGAGTCGGTGAACGGAAAACGGGTTGAAAAATTGCATACTTAATAATTTCGTCAGATCGAGCGACGGGAATATTGGCGTGACATTGTCGTTCCAAATTTCGAATCAAGGGTGAAAATCTACCGAGGCAAACGAAGATTTCAGCGGGATATGAAAAACGCACCTTTCGCGTAATCATTATTCGGTAATGGTGATAGTACTTTATCTTATTGAATTTCAAAGTGATCGAGCGCCGAAATATTCGAGGGTTGGAAACATTGATAGTTATCGGGTATTACAGCGCCATCTAACGTTTCAGTATTTTTTCGGTGTTTTATTTTCGTAACGACTTAATATTTTCTTCAATCAACAAGCCCCAGTAATTATCGAGCCTCGTTATTATCTCTCACCGACATTCAAAACCCGATTAATTAATTGATTTAATAATTTTAAATTATGTTAATCGTTCGTTTATCGTTTCAATTCGCGTTGGAAATTGAATGTCACCAGATCGTTCGATATCACAGTCGTTTTTCAATTATTTTTATATATGTTATAATAATGTATTTTTTCTTTTTTTTTACGAATATCACTTAATATTGTTTATTTTATAATAAGTATAGAGTTAATCGTACTGATAAATACAGTTATAAAATATTGTACGGGTGCGTCTCGGTGTCACTTCGACCTCAATGCGCGGATATTTATTATTTTCTTTTTTTTTTTTTAGTATCTCTCTTATCATGATTCGTTATGTACTGATTTTGTTTTGTTTTGCCATCGAACGATTTTCAGACTGAGCTGATGCGTTTTTCTTTTTTTCGCGACCCGATGACTCTCCTACTCAAAAATTCACTTTTCTATAACCTTCTTTTACTTTCCTCCTCTTTGTGCCAATTTGTAGCACTGTTTCGAGAGACATCGAAACTAACTCCCGCTGTTCCTTCGTTTCACAAGAGAGCGAGTGATGTTTATCCACTTTTTCTACCTCGGGGACGAGAATATCATTCGTCGTGTCTCCAAAAGAGAGGTCGGAATGCAAGTTTTGCTTACTTTCTAAGCGGAAAGCGGCGGCCATCTTCCCGTTTACGAAAAGGAACGTTATCTTCTTTTTTTCGTTTTGTTTTTTGGTTAAATCGACGACCGGAACGAACGGGTATTCCAGTAGCGTTTTGACGAGGTTGGGGGGGGGGGGGCGGAGGGCGGGTTATTTTACAATGAAGAAAAGAATATTTACGAATAGTGGATTTTTCTTGTTTCGAATTTTATCACGTCGATTCCAATGGCGAGTGAGGTCATCTCTCTTGTTGTTTTTCTTTTTGTTTTGTTTTGGCGAATAATTTTATCACTCGAGTAATCCAGTTGATCAACAAACAAGAAACGATATATTAATACGTGATACGCTCTGCCTAGTTTGTTTTCGTTTGTTTTGTTGTTTCTCATACAGATAAGTGTTTGCGTGATTATTTTGTTCAATGATTGTTGTTTCGACCGAAAAAGTGTTTGAATTTTCGACCTAACCAAGTTTCGAGCGTTGGTATTCCGATTTTCGACTCGGGCGAAGTATTTCTCACTTTTCTTCGATCCCCCTTCCCTTTCCCCTCTCGATATCGTTTTTTCCTCCTCGGGACGACAAAACAACAAAGTACCATTCGTCGACGAACAAAGAAAAAAAAAAGAACGGTTTAAACAAGAATATTCGTAGAACTCGTGGGGACTCGGATACGATTATTCGTTGCCTCGCGTGCTTTTTTTGGAACCCTTGGCGCAAACGTAAGCTCTAAATACATGTACTTGTTTCGAGAAGAAAAAGAAAGCGAAAAAAAGAAATGAATGAACGGAGAAAGCAAAGAAACGAACGCCCGACCGCGGTCGATACCCCGCAACGATTTATCGGGAGTCCAACGACCGAGAGCGTAATTTGGAGATTCGCTACCAAAAATGATGGCCAAAGGGCTTCGAGTACGCACCAGCCCACGTTTAAATTCGCGATACAATCTCATTAATCCATTTGCATAATTAAAAGCTACGACGAGTCCGACATTATCTCTGACACAAGTTCTAATAAATTCAACTATATCTTCATTATGTTTTTTTTTGTTTTCTGTTTTTTCACTTTTCTTTTTCTTCACCTACGGTATTGTTCGTTCATCTTTCTTGGAATATTTAATAACGATCAATCAATTTGATTCATTGAATGTCTATTCTACGTATGAAATTGAGTTTGATGCAATTTAGCTAATATTCAACAATTCCCAATGTCCTTAATCCTTTCACGTTTTACACACGTCTCGTTTCTTCATTTTTTTTTGTTTCGTTTTTTCTTTCATCTTCGACTTCTTCATTGCTTTATTGGCTATCGGCAAATCGGCCTCTATACGAAGACATCGGTCAAGGACTTGAGCTTGGGTTTATGGTCGAGAGAAGGTCCGGTGGTTAAGGGAAATGGGAGGGAGGTGATCGGGAACACCGAATCTGCTGTGCGCGACTCACCAAGATTCTTCGTTAATACTTGGTTGCGTATGGACGACTGTTTATCGGATTAATGACGGACAGTGCAATGTGAGGGTTGAGGGAAGAGCGGGGAGGAATTAGGAATATAATCCTTGGATCAAGTGTTTCGTTCGTGTCTCAACCTTGTATTCTCGTATTCTCTGTCCAAGGACGCAAACTGATCGTCGGGTCGTTGAATATTTCCATTTTGTCATAAATACGTCTGTCAATTTATACGCGGTGCTCTGCGAGGATTTTCTAATTAAATTTCCGTTCGTGTGTACAGTTCTGTATGTGTATGTGTGTGTGTGTGTTCGTGTGTCTCTTTGCACTTACATATCATCGAATTTTTCGTGTGGATTAATAATAATAATAATAATATTAATAATAATAATAATAATAATGGTCGCGATACGTTGGTGAACGGATTAAACCGTTAATTTTTTTTTTTGCATTTAAATGATCTACTTTCCCCACCAGTCCTGACCGTTACTGCTACCGCCATTGTTTGTTGAGTTGTACGACGAATTAAAGTTACCCCCGTAGCCTCCTCCGTAACCACCTGGAATTAGGACAGAAAACCCCAAGGGCAATGAGGTCAAGAACCGATATTCGCGAAAAAAAGAAATCTAAGAGTAAACAAACGGGGTTGATGGAAAACGCTTCTTTCACAAGCGGATTAACCCTACGCACTTACACTTCCGAAAAATTTGACGGTAAACACGACTGGATCGATTCTAAGTTAATTAAGGTCAGTTTGAAAGAAAAGAAAACTCGATCCTGAGAAAACGAATGGAAAATCGGGTTATAAGTGGTATGATATTGTATTTTTTTGGGGCGATGTTAGACAGAAAGAGGAAACTAGCCCAATGAGGGACTCTATGTTTGTTAGAAATTGGGATAGTTAAATCAATAAAGACTACCTCCGTATCCACCTGGTCTACCGCCCGGTCCGTTACTGCGCCCTCCGCCCATACCGGAATTCGGCGTTTGGCGATAATCTCTCGCGCCGAAGCCACCGCTGAAACGCCCCTTGGCGCTACTCGCACCGCTTGGACGACGGGAACCCCCACCCCCGCCCGGTCGAGACTCAGAGAACATGTTCTTCAACCAAGGGGGCAATTCTTGATTCGCCTCCATCAACAGCGACACGAGGTCTCGCGTCAAGTTTTGATTCTTGCCGTTGAAAAATGATGTCGCCAATCCTGTGGACAAGATAAAATATTATGATCAACCTCGATGTAACGAAAGATAGAAAATTAAAAGGTTAAAAATAAAACAATGGAATTGTGAAAAATTCATTGTGTTTTAAACATTCCGAATTCTGTGACACTTGAAAACTTCGTTTCAACAAAGAACTTCGGTTGGACGAGGTCGTTTCTGTTCAATTGAAAGCAACGAGTGAAAAATTATGTTTCATTGTGTTTCACAATGTCGTTCGATGGAACGGAATAAAATATCCTATTCAGGAATTCCCATCAATTCGACGTTGCAACGACAAAGACCCAAACGCGTAGCAATGAAGGAGGAAACATTAGGAACGTTCTCTAAGAAGGAAAATAGCGCTATATCGTAACGCTCAATAGAAGAGACTTTATGCAACGTGTGGACTCATATGTTGATCCCTATCCTTGTTTCATTGCGATATCAAATATACGGAGATAGAAACATCGAAATGCCATTTGAAGCGACATATAACAGGAAATCCGGGATTTTATTTAAGGAATTTCGAAACTCCACTCGAATCAATGACTAAAATTATTGAATCGAGAGAAAAAAGGATTTTTATAAGCCGCGAGTACAAGATTGTCTTCAACTTACCCAAATTACCCATACGTCCGGTACGACCGATTCGGTGAACGTATTCTTCGACGTCACCGGGTAGATCGAAGTTTATGACGTGCTTGACGTGCGGGATGTCGAGACCACGTGCCGCCACAGCAGTAGCAACGAGAATCGGTGTTTTGCCAGCTCTAAATCGGCGCAACGCGTCTTCGCGTTCACGTTGACTTCTGTCACCGTGAATACTCGTTACCGGATATCCTATTTGAGCCAAAAACTCTTCCAGCATGTCAGCGCCCTTTTTGGTCTCGACGAAAACGAGAGTAAGCGCTTCCGCACCTGGAATCAAACGATACGAGAAACGTATGTGGTTAGAGTATTTTCTTTTCTCGACGAAAGCGTTTTGTTTGTTTCTATACTCACTGGGTTCGGCAACGTTGCTCGCCTGCAACAAATCCAGGAGATAAGAACGTTTGTCATGCTCCTCGACCCACACGATCTTTTGGGTGATGTTCTCCGAAGTTGAACCGACGCGGCCAACCGCCAGGAAAATATAATTGCTCAAAAAGTCTCGAGCCAACATTTGAATTTCTTTAGGGAACGTCGCCGAGAACATGAGAGTTTGCCTCTCGCCTGTTGGTGGCATTGTGTCCTCCTCGACGATGCGTCGGATCTGCGGCTCGAAACCCATGTCCAACATACGATCAGCCTCGTCCAACACAAGAAACCTGCACAAATGTCCGGTATCCTTAATTATTTTTATGAATTACATGATTATTTTCGAACGAATTACATTGGTTGAACACTTTGTGCAAAAATGACATCCTTTCGAAGGAATTCTTGAAATTTGGCAAATTGGAAAGTTACATTTTGTGTGTTTTGCTGTTATTCTGAATTGCGGTATTTTCAAAAATCTTATAAACTGATATTTTCTCGACAAGAAAAATTAATTATATTGATTTTTTCGTTAAGCGCTTTGATTTGAAAAAAATGCGTAGAATCGTGACTTACCGGCAATTGTGTAAGCCGATTTTTCCACGTCCAAGCATATCGACGAGACGACCAGGCGTCGCGACGAGCAAATGACATCCGCGATCGAGTTCGCGCATCTGTTCCATCATATTAGAGCCACCGTAAACGAGGGCTGGCCGCATCCTCGAGCGATAAGCGAACTTTCGCGCTTCGTCGTAGATCTGGGTAGCGAGCTCTCTCGTTGGCGCAAGAATGAGACCGAGCGGATATTGCTTCCGCCGGCCGGAACCAGCCTGAGGCGGCGGCGCGCGCGGTCCAGACTCGTAAATCTGATTTAATATTGGCACTAGGAAAGCCGCGGTTTTACCAGAACCCGTTTGAGCGCAGGCCATCACGTCTCTGCGATTGATTATAATCGGTATCGCGTACTTTTGTACCGGTGTCGGTTTATCGTAACCTGCGAGACTGATGCTGTTCTTGATAATTTCCGTCAGCTTAACCTCATCAAACTGCAAGGATTAATCATACAAGATATCAGAATAGTTTTGCGTACGTAAAAATAGCAATCGCAAAAAAATTGAAACCGGAAGGGAGCAATAACCTAAAAAAGATAACCCTATTGTTATAATTGGAACGCAATGAATTTTCTTCTGAAATTATTGGTTTCATTATTATCGAAAATCATTCATTTCTATTTTACATCCATTTTCATTATTATCTAAACTTGAATGAGAAGTCATCCATTTTCATTATGGAATGGAATTTCGATTGTTGAAGCCTTTCCATACGGCGAAAAATCAGTCCGAGTGCGTCCTATTGCCGAGATCAGTTATTTCTCATCCAAGTGATTATTAGATAAAATAACTTTTATGCCTAAAAGTTTGAAGGTATTGGACATGCATAAACGTCCCCATAGAAGTGCACCATCAACAAGAATGATTTTACAAGCTTTATAGGATCTTCTAGGATTTCACTGCTTATTATTATAATTCTTATTTAAATTGCAGATTTTCTGCGAATCGTTAAATAATGGCTCATTTTGGATAAACAAAGATAAGAAATTGATTTACATTACCTGCCAACGATACAAATTTCGGTGGCATTTAAACAACGAGGATTGAACTTACGGATGAGATGTGCGTTGGTATGTCGTCTCCGGTAGCTTCAACGGGGATATCCTCGTATTTGCCAAAATTGATACCCGTGTTACCAGTTCCGAAAAGTTCGACCTCGAGTCGTGGATCCTTTGATGTGGGAACCGTCCAGTCGACCTCGTTTCTGTCACCTCCTCGTCCACCTCCATCCCTCTCGTCCTTCCATCTATTTCCACCTCCCATTCTCTGATCATTTCGATTGTCTGCCCAACGATCGTTTCTCGGTTCTGGCCATGGACCCGCGTTTCCCATGGGGCGATCACGCTCTCCGTTTCCATAGCGAAAGTCGCGTCCGTTTTCCTGCGGACGTCGGTTTCTCCCGCCGAAATTCCCAAAGTCTGCATCGCGATTGTTGCGAACGTCTCTGTACGCGGAACCCTGATATCCACCGCCATAGTCACGATCCCTTTCCTGATCCCGTCTACCGCCTCTATCTCTGTCTCCGTATCCTCTTGAGTTGACGGCGGATTGATCCTCCCCAGGTGTAGGTCCGTTACCCGGTGCTAGTGAACAAACAACTCCGAAGCTCATTTTCCATCCGTGGCATCGAATTTGCGTCCATCCCTTTTATCAACTTACCACAATCGTTTCCAATTTTATTGCGTAAATGGGGTGGAACGTATCGGCCTCCGCTCTGTTGGCGGGAACCCTGCAAGTCCAGACCAGCTAGCTACCGAGCAAACATCATAGTACTCACATTAAAAATTGCATCGTCAAGAATTCGGATCCTCCCGTCTATCTTAAACATTTTACAGAAGGTCTCTTCTCCCTTTTTGACCCTGGATGAATCACCTTTTTTTTAGGTTATTAATAGTGATCAATATATCACAAATTGTAAAAAAGTTAATCTTACATCATTCTGATATTTATCACAACTGCTTGCACAGCTTTATGTTAAGGTTCAATTATTTTCCGATATTGTTCTCAAATCCCTTGTTTAAATATACAAGTCCCCGGAAGGATGGATGAGTTCTGCTGGGCTCTTGAGCTTCAAAGACTTTAATTTATGCAGTTTGCTGCACAGGAAATGAGGCAGCAAAAAGTTTTCAACCCCTTATTGGATTTTTGACCAGACGTGCGAATGAATGAATCGAAGAAAAGATAATAGTTTCGATCGGAAAAATCGAGTACGTTCTCCATGATTCATAAATCCAAGTCATAGATATAGATATAGATATATATACATATACATATACATATTACAGTGCATAGAACTTTCAACGAAAGTAGCATTGTCTTGCTATGAATTTAGATCATAATTCACTCGAGAGATCTATGCTCAATTCGTATACTGATATCGATTTTAATGAAACATCAATCGCGTACAAAAATATCATAAAGGAAAAAAAAAATTGCGATTTTTTTCCAAGTAACCTCGTTTGATTTGGAGGTTTTTTTTAAGAGTTCCTCGATTCTCAGAAACACCGAAGAGACCAAGCGTATAAATCCTGCCAGGCTAAATTTCCGACACGCGATGAAAATACTTATGATATTGGGCAAATCCGCGTAAACGTCACAAGGGAAAGGTAAGAAAAAAAAACCTTCAAACGAACAATTACGACGAGAACGTGCGGTTTCGGGAACGGAGGGCCGCCATTACGCGAACGGACGTCACGGAATTTTTCGCGTGTTCTAGACGACGCGAAGCCACGAACGAACGAGAAACGAACTTTTTCACTCGGGAGGATTGAATAATCAACGAGACGATAATTTTTCGATATGAAAACGACGAAAAAGAAAGAAGGAAAAATATGTATAGCAAAATAGTTGGAGAGCGAGAGTCGAAGGCGCGGATCGCGCACAGCAAGGAACACGCTTGTTACTCGCGAAACTCGACAACGCTTGGATTAGATAGGAGAAAAGTATAGTTTTCTCATTACCTGCTGCTCTAGACCTGATCCATTCTGGTTGGCTGCATTACTCATATTACTCCGCCTCGGTGCGTAGATGTTCGTAGCTCTGCCGCAAATATTCTCGTTCAACGTCTCAACGATCGAAACAATTCAAGTTTTTATATCCAAGTGTGAAAATTTTGCGAACGTCCCGTATATCTATACAATAACATATATACGTGTATGCGAGATATAATCGCGTATCGCACTGTCGCAGCCCTCGGCGCTTGGCTGTGCCGATGTATTATTATGACACAAAGGAAAACTTAAAGTCGAATGACCGAACTCTAATACTCCCGGACGCCAGTTAGTATGTGAGAGAGGGCCTCTGGCCGCACTTGACGTCGACGCAACAAAAATGGCCGAGAAACCGAAATATTCGTTGCTTTTCAAAATGGCGCCGAAACTATTTCCGTTACGAATATATTGGCCGATGCACGCTGTATCCGCCCAATGAGTGTGCGTGTTGCGCGTTCGTACGCTCTTTTGAGCCACTTACGGGCTCGCGATAATGCGATATTATTTTTTTTCGGCTCGCGCTATTGTACCCTTGAACTTTAGTGTCTTTTGCCCGTTCTTATTCTTCACGCTCGTGCTCCCCCTCCCTCTCACTCCCTCTGCCTAACCATAGATTTATTTCATCAAAATTTACGACGACACGCCGACAATCGCGCTGATCAATTCCGTGCGATTGTAGGGAGGAAAAGGGATGAGGTAACTTTCGAAATAATCCTCGCGCATTAAAACCCACTGTATCGATTTATTCAAATTTTTTCATTCGCTAAAGCGAGTTGGACACTCGGACTCGTGTCAGTCGCCGCACAACTGACGCAAAAAAAAGATACTTGAATTTCACGCTTTTTTCATTTTTCGTTTCGTTAGGCTAGAATAGAGGTCGACACTGTGCTGTTTCGAGAAATTGTAAATGCGCGAGCCAATCGCTGATCCACGAATGTCTCATGGCTATCGCGCACCATTAAATGTCAGATGTAACGCACTTCCGGTTTCATCCCCTTCCCTGTATTACGAAAACGCGGCAAATTTCAAATCAATATAAATTGAACGGTTGTTCAATCCAACTTTTGAGTCAATAAAATTTCTCCAGTAACCGACATTTTAGATAAACGATAGAATTTTAAATATTTAGAATTATAAAAGATTAAAAGTTTCCTTTTATTTATTTCGTCAAATTATTTCAAATTGCAGAAAAATTAATTTTCTCTATCTTTACTAAGTATGAAAGTTAAATAATAATAGTTAATCAAATAAATATAACGGGCTAATGGAAAAGTACAAAGGAAATTGCTTCGTAGTTTTTTCGGAATATTTACGAACAATTGCTATCGCATATATAAAATTAGTGTTGAACCGAAACAAAAAATATACACATCATATCTCGCAGTCTACTCTTCGCTAAAAATTAAAATTATAATAAAAATTATTCATCAGTTTATTTCTTCGTTCATCGTTGTCACCAATCATGGTTCGGTCCACTCAATCGAAGCAGAAACGCATTAATAGTCGAAAGGATTCTCAGCGGAGGGGAAAACTCCGGATAACAAAATGTTCGATAAAAATTGCGGTTTTCTTTTCTCCATTTTATTGTACAACAGACCACACGGTGATCACGTAGTGATCTAATCGTCTTTCTTGGTGTCGGTCTTTCCTCCGCGAATTCTTCCGGTACGACGGGCAGCGATAAGACCGACCTTGCGACCGGCGCTCGTTCCTCGTTTGACGGTTGAGGCCTTACCGATATGTTGATGGTTACCACCACCATGGGGATGCTCAGCGGGGTTCATAGCAACACCACGAACCTTTTAAAAAAATCAAGTGTTAAAATAAAATCAAGTTTCATCGAGAAATCCAAATATCGCTTGCGGACGTTCATTGGCTCAGTTAAAATTTGACAACAGTGAAGATTCAGGTTTCAAATGTCAAAGCATCATCGAAACGTTCGCAGGATAGATCGATCTCTTTTGTATGCTGTATTTTTGTTTCAATGCTGATCAAATTGATTTTTAAGTACGAACTCGAATATGTCAATTGAACGATTGATGAAACGATAAAAACTGCAGTTTCTATTGTTTTTTTAGATTCGACCAAACCGCGAAAATAATAAGGGACTTTTACCTTTGGCCAGCAGTTCCTCTTAGCCTTGTACTTGTGGTAGGCACGACCGGCCTTGAGGATAGGCTTATCGATACGTCCTCCACCAGCTACGATACCGACCATAGCTCTGTTATTCGACGGGATCACTTTTTTAGCACCCGAAGGCAACTTAACTCGCGTCTTTTTGCTGTCCGGGTTGTGAGCAATGACTGTGGCGTAATTTCCGGATGCCCTGGCCAAACGACCACGATCACCGGTCTTTTCCTCAAGGTTGCACACAATGGTACCTTCCGGCATCGTACCGACCGGCATAACGTTGCCGATCTGTAAGTTTGCTGCGGAAATTTTTTTTATTAGACTTGATACATCCTTTTTTCGATAGACTTATTTGTCATGAAAAAAGTTTTTCAGAAAGAGCCTCTAGATAGGAATCTTCATTGAAGTCAGTTAGCTAGAAATCATCATTAGGAATATTCAGAATTTATTATGATTATTTCATTCATCTATTTTCTCTTACCTTTCTTTCCACAGTAGAGGAACTGGCCGGTGTACATGCCTTCAGGTGCGATGAAGAGCTCCTTACGCGTCTTGAACTTGTAAGGATCTCTGAAGTGGACTACTGCCAATGGTGCTCCACGACCTGGATCGTGGATAATGTCCTGCGAAAATATGAAACGCATCAAGCAATCGTAGATCGTAGAAATCTTCGCCGAAATGAAAATCCTGCTTTTTGGTTCGTCAGAAAGAGCCTCTAGTGTAACATCTTCATTGTATCTCAGATGTAGGTTTCTAGAAATCATCATTATGAATAAAGGGTAGTAAGCCTATTAATGTAAAGTAATTCTAGCTAATTAATTGTAAAAAAAACATTACAATGAAACTATCTATCCAATACGGATGTAAAGTTAGGAGTACATGCTTTAAACATTGTAGATGGCGTACAAGTAATCAACTTATAAAAAAAACAAGTCGCAAAATTAAAAAGCGATCTTAGAGATCAATATCGAGAAGTAACGTTTTTTACTCAAGAAAAAAACATTTTCTATATTAACAAGCAACGGTTTGAGACAATCACTCAATGGTTAATGACGGCAGGTATAATCCTATTGGAACTTCAACGAGGATATTTGAGTGTTTAGATGGGAGAATTTTACAGGTAGGATGGAAATCTTTTGGGTTTGTTTGGGTCGAAGAAGGAAGGCATCACAGAGTTATGAACGTACCTTGACGACACCTTTGATGTATCCATGTCGCTCGGAAAAGTCGAGGGAACGAAGCTTGGGTGCTCCCTTCCTCCTTTTGGTATGAGAGCGGAAAACGGATCCGGCTCCCTTACGTTGAGCACGAATAACCCGACCCATGGCTCAGAATCTGAAAAAAAAACAAGTTTTTTCAAATGATAAATTGGAATCGCGGATTCAAGTTGTTTCAATACGAGTCAAACGTCAACGGATCCAACCCGCGAACTGGTCTCACATAACCTCGACAAAAACAAAATTCATCATAATCCACGGCTATGAACTTTTACGGAAAAAAATATATTTCAATACGGTTCGCGATATATCTCGCCGATATGGATTAATGATTTTTCGACGCGGATGCTTCATGATGACGAGAATATTGGCGGATTTCGTTAGGAAATGTTACAGTAACCACGTACCGAAAGCCGCTAGGAAATGGAAGAGGTTGCTCGTCGCAGCAGTGCAACGAGATCGCGTGTAAAACTTACCCCCTCTCTAGGGTCTTACACGCCAATCACCAATCAAAGGCGCGCCTGTCCGTGAGCAAGCGACGCTCGGATATCTTCAGAGAGAACACCAACACATGGACGCTGAGCACGTTCATGCGCGGCCAAGTAGAAACGCAGCTTCGAGGGAAGAAACAACCCGAGCACGACTCGCGCATGACGTCGCGCAACGGCACGCGCGCGACTTTTAAATTATTCCAATGCTTATTTAGCTTATTTAGCTGAATAAAGTATACAAAATAGTATTGAATATCGATGGTATTTTGATATTCCATGGAACCATTGAATATCAATAAAACGAACCAAATGAGTATGAACAGAATAACGCGTCACAAAGTATTTTTTGATCATTTCGGAAAGCAAAGAGTATGGATTGCACTTGTACTTTAAACAGAAAAGGATATTTTTTCATTACTTTTATATGATTGAAACTTGTTTCTTCTATGTATTAAAATACAAAATCTGCATTATTAAACTTGCATATAACAAATCACGTGATTGCTACCCTCCCGGTTTCACGCGAACAGACTTTCACTGAACAACTAGCGCTAGGTGTGTTGAGATTTAGTATTAAAAAATTGCGGACGAAACGCGATTCGTTTTATTGCAAAGGAGTGGAGGACGACGTGTAAACCCTCTGCTCTTAATCAAAGCGTCGAGACTTCAGGCTCAATATCATAATCATAATGAGCTAAACCGATACAAACGAATTCGCTATCCGCGATACGTCCAGTCCGCGAAGGTACGGCATATCGAGTGGACTTGCGTGTCGTGCTGATTTTCATTACATCAGAATTCCGACTGAGTCGCGCTGCAATCTTGAAATTGTTCTTTTTCTTTTGTTTATTTAACAATTGGTTATTGGGAACAAACAGCCTTTGCGGGCGTTTTTCAAATTTTGTTGACAAACCTTGTGTTGAAAAATGAGTTTGCAAGATTACAAGGAAATTGTGGGGACGAGCGCTGTCGTTACAACCATGGGTCAAATGTTGGCCGGAACGTAAGTCCTTCTAATTTACTGGAATTAAATGCGCGACGTGCCACACGTCGCGTGCTCGTCGTGCCTTTCGTGCAGTTTCTTTACGTTTTGTTTGGATTCGGATTGTATAGCTCTGATCAAGGGCAACTCGCGTCAATCGCGGTCTTGCAGGTCCGGTCGAATTTTCAATCAGAGCTATCACCAATCGTTGCGGGTGGAGATTGTTGCGCCATCGTTGACCTTGACTTTCGGTTGACGCTTGAGCGACGTTTCGCGTCAAAATAAGACACAATATTTGGTAGTTTCTTGTACGGAAGAATAGGTAGGGCATTTTCGAGGATTTAAAAAAATTTATTCAAATATTGAGCTTTAACGAACAGTTAAATGTGACCTTGATCGCTCCCTCCCCCTATTAACTCTATTTACAATTAACAGGTTCTAGAATTACGAAAAAAAGAGTTTATAAAATTTTTGGAAAAACAATTACCTGTATTATTGTTCTTTTTTCAAAAAATAATTTACGATCTCCCATAGATTCAATTATTAGGACCATCATGATCAAAAATTGAATCTATTCTAACCGGAAATAATCTACGTGCTCCACGTGAGGGCGCGCTCGCGCGTACATAAAGCTGACATTGACCCTAACTTTGTCCGCATTCAAGACAGATTGATGGCAAATCTAGTCCCCTACTTTTATAGCCTATTTAGGCTCTTATTCAGATCGCATTGAAGGCCGAAATCCCATGGGTTTCCGCCTTCGAAAGAGCCGTGATGGGATATTGCAGCTCGATTTATTTAATACATTTTTTATGATTTACTCGTTTATTTCGTTTCAGGTTGATATGTAAGGACATCTACAAAAAAGGTACAACGAAAGGTTTCGACCCCATGCCTTTCGTGGGTGGTGTTGTCATGTTCGTAAAAATTTATTTATTTTTCGTATTTTCATTACGAATTAGCGCTTTTCCTATTCACACTTCCAACGATTTTTACGATATTTTATCTTTCCTCTATGAATGAAAAATATCAACGGATTTTAAAAAATGCTAAAGTGATGAAAGTGTAAAAAAGTTATTTTTATACTTAAAAAAATCATAACTGTCAGTTTCATATCACGTTGATCAATCGTTTGATTACGTCGCATTTTCAGGACACTCCTGATGCTTCGTTACGCCTGGATTCTACAAGAGCCAGCTATGATAAACATAAACGTTTTTGGTTTGGTAGTCAATCTCCTCTATACCTTCGTTTTCTACGTATACTCACCAGTCAAGGTAAGACTGAATTTTCGTTACGTTCGAGCATCAGTGAACCGAAGCTTGAGTGATTGCAGACTGACGTACTTGGAATGATCGGCAAAGCGGTGGCCTTTGCAGCGTTAGTCCTCGGGTATTCGCAATGGGAACATCCGGACCTGATACAATTTCGTTACGGAATCATAGTTACGATTCTTCTCCTGTTGCTCATTGCGTCACCTCTAGTTCATTTGGTAAGCAGGTTTCTTTTGTACGCACTCTCAGATGATGCGAAAACAAACAAATGCTGAACCAGTGTAACATTTTAGGGTGAAGTTATAAAAACAAAGAATACTGATATACTACCGTTTCCGCTGATACTTATGGGTACCCTCGTCTCCTCCCAATGGCTACTGTATGGCCTTATTATCAACGACGCCTTCACTATAGTAAGTCTGATGACGCTGCCTTAATTTTCTCCGATTATTACTCGCTTTGGTATTTTTCTTTACAAGTAGGCCAATAATCGATAATTGCTGATATTGTAGACCATCGCGAAGGCCGTTCCCTCGTGATCTCTACAGTATCACTTTGTACAGTTATTGGAATGTCCCACTCCTATCGTTGCTAATTGAACGAAAAAACTGTTTTCGAAAGTTCTGTTTACCGTTCAAGGTGCTACAAAGTGGTAAACATTGGAATCCAATTGTAACTCGTATGAAATCCTTATTTTATTAAGTTTAACCTAAATCCGAAAATAACATCCAAGTAAACACGTTAATACGAAAATGAGTTTTGAGAGCTAAACACGAAGCCGTAATAACACTAGCACAACGCAATGTTTTCCAGTTCCAAAACGCCGTGGGCTTTCTACTGAGTGCGGTTCAACTGTCACTCTTTGCTATATTCCCGTCATCAGCACAGGCAACGAGCGGAGCGGAAACAAAGACGGCCTCGAAGAAAGAAGAGTAGGCAGTATCGAAGATAACGAAGAATTTATTTTACTTATCGCGCAGGTTCGCAAAACGAGTTCAAAGATAATATCTTGGTCAAATTCCTAGTTGCACGAAACAACAAATATGCAAATTCACTTCGTAGTTGGAACGTTAGCTAGTTTGCGTTCAAATTTTAATAGATGCATAAAGATATATGTATATATATATATATTTTTTTTAATTCCATCGTAAAAGCTCGTTCAGTGTTCGATATAGGGTATACGTTTAAACCGCCAAATATTCGTCCATGACGTGCTGAACGAGTTATATTTTTATCTCCGCTGTTCAAATATGCATTTTGAGTGACTGCCGACTGTTTTGGCCGTCTTTCTGCCAATCATCACGGATCACTGCTCTTTAAGAATTTTAATCGACCATTCGAATCTGTATATTTCCAGAAATGTATTTTTCAATACTTCTTCCGATATTTAAGTTCCTTAAATGAGAAAAAAAATCACATTGTCACTTTCGATAATCGTTTTAGCTTTTTCATAATGAATGATCTATTGTTTTAGCATTAAAGAATCGAGACAGATATGTTTGAGAAGATGTATGTAATCGTGATAAAATTTCTTCCATTCCAACAATTCGTTTGGCGATGAAAATCGTTTCTTTTTGTATGTTTGTAAAAATGTGTTTTATATCTTCGAGAGGGATCAACGCAGCGATTGTAAGCCAGCGAGAAATCTATTTAAATCATTCATGACACGTTGTATTGTTCTGCGTGTCAACGATGATATACGTTTCAATGAGGATATATATAGATGCATTGAGGCGAAAAAGAGTTATCCCCTCATTATATAGCTTTTTCTCGGATGGATGATTTTAAAAATTAAGAAATTTGTTTTCTGGACAGGGGAGTTGATACTTTTCCTGGACTTACAAACGTTCACTATTATCATTGCTGATATTTCGATAAGGAAATGTCGTGTAAGAAGATTTATATTTCTGCACACGTGTTTGAAATTTAAGAGGAAGGTATGCACTAACCGAGCTGTCAAGACTGTAAGACGAATAGCTTCGCTGTCCGAATTGCATAATGCTAATGCGTCAGAAGTTCTTACAAAAATCGAAGTCTGAACCGATTTTTCTCAGAAATGTGTCAGAAATTTTTACGCGAGAACAAATGAAATTGCGCATCTATGAATTCTGTAGAGTTCGACACTTTGGTTTTCCTAAAAAAAGGTAGCAATCTATGGGAAAACTGGTTTCAGAAATTTGTGAGGTTATGTCGATTTTCTATGTGTCTCTAATAGATGGAAAACGGAGGCCTTAATTTTGTGATCTATATGTCTGTATTTTGTCGCACATGTGCGAATACGAAAATGGCGCATCTAAAAAATTATGAACTTTCGCAATCATGTCTAATTTTTTAAGATTAAAAAAAAATGAAGATAAAAGCTAAGATCAGATATACAATAAAGAAAACGCAGTGGAAGATAAGCCGAGGTGATAACGCGAACGGAAAAATCATTCCTTAAAGAGCTTACTCTACGACCTTTTGAGTTTTCGTGATTTTTAAGATTCCGGAAAAGTGACTGGGTAAGTCGAACATTTTTTTTTCTTCGTTTGAAAACAATTAAAAGGGTCTATTTAATCGGAAATTTTCCGCTGATTACGAATATCTTAAAATTTTTGTCGAAAGCATGGAACGAAGCAAAGAAAAACGTGTTTTAAGGTGTTTTTTGCAATTTTTTCATAGAAATTTTGGGTTTTTGGGGAAATCAATGGTAGATTCGTGTTCAGGGGATCAAATTACATCGTAAAGGACCTATAAAAAAAATATT
>JAPYZI010002492.1:0-18262 GCA_030523105.1 Ophioninae sp. A BG-2022a | reverse complement strand
GGAAAAATTTGCAAAAATCGATGGTCCAACTTTGAAATTCTGCCAAAAATCGAAAAATCATCGGAACCTAATAATTAAAAAAGCATTTTGAAGAGAAAAACATAACGAAGAGACTGAGCACAGAATGGAGTACCAAATCCTAAAGGGAAAAAAGTTATCGATGATTTTGTGAAAAAATGTATTTTGCCCAAAAAACGAAAAAAAATTTTGATTTTTAATATTTTTTTTATAGGTCATTTACGATGTAATTTGATGCCCTGAACACGAATATACCATTAATTTCCCCAAAAACCTAAAATTTCTATGAAAAAATCGTTAAAAACACCTTAAAACACGTTTTTTTTTGCTTCGTTCCATGCTTTCGACAAACATTCTATGATATTTGTAATCAGCATAAAATTTCCGATCAGATAGACCCGTTTGAGAGTTCAAAAATGGAAAACAAACGAAAAAAAACGTCAGAAACATAGTCTACAAAAGGTTTTTCGCATTTTCCCAGTCTAATTTTTCACTTTCGGCAAAAACTCCGGCATATTCGTAATCAGCGGAATATTTCCGATCAAATATATATTTTTAATACTTAAAAAATGGGAAAAAAAAATTTTTCGTCCTCCCAGGCCACTTTTCCAGAATCTCTAAAATCACGATGTTTCAAAAGGTCGTAGGATGACCTTCCCGTAGGCTATGGGGATTCATTTGGGGGGTTTGGAAAAGGTTTTCGCCTAACTTAAATAATGGCGTTGAATTCGTATCGATATCTCTCATAGTTTTCCCGGAAAGTCCACTTGAAAAATTGCAAAAAAAGAGGCAAAGGCGTATGTATGGAAAAATTTGCAAAAATCGATGGCCCAACTTTGAAATTCTGCCAAAAATCGAAAAATTAACGGATTTCAATGATTAAAAAAGCATTTTGAAGAGAAAATTATAACGAAGAGATCGAGCGCAAACTGGATAACAAAATCCTAAAGGGAAAAAAGTTATTGACGTTTTAGTGAAAAAACTTGTTTCCCCTAAAAATCGAGAAAAATTTTGGATTTTTAATATTTTTTTAGTTGGTCCATTTCGATGTAATTTTATCCCCTGAACACGAATGTACCATTTATTTCCCCAAAAACCCAAAATTTCAATGAAAAAATCGAAAAAAACTTCTAAAAACACGATTTTCTTTTTGTGTGTGGTGCTTTCGCCGAAATTTCGATTATATTCGGCGAATGTACAATCGAAAATTCTCAGTTGATTACAAATATGCCCGAGTTTTTGCAGAAAGTACAAAATTAGACTGGGAAAATGCAAAAATCGTTCCCAGAATATTTTTTTGACATTTTTCCCTAGAAATGGCGAGTTCAAGACGAATGAAATGGTAGATTTGTTGGAATATTAATAATAATTCAGGGGTTGATCCGGTAACCATACATGCTTGTATCAATCGACTGAGGATTTCTCCCCTAACCCCTATTTTCACGGATGACATTTCGTCGTGGAACGTTCCGTATATCTTATATCAACTATTCGTAAAACAAAGCCGATTACTCAAAGGGACGGGGTACTAACTTTGCGACGGTCCTCCATAACAGCTGGCCGCTCGTGACGCCGCCAGGCGGCAGTTTGGGTCGCGAAATACTTGTCTTCAACCCGCCCGTAAGAACTGTCCTTCTATGTATACGTCTGACTTCGTTGGCATGGACTACGACCCATGTAGGGAGGTGACCCGGAGCACTACCGCTACGCATTGAACCAAATAGCTCGGGTCTACCGCACACCTACGCGTGGCGATAGTTATCCCGTGAGAACATTTTTTCAGCGGAGGCACGAAGCTCGACGTCGGACGATTTATTATATACTTATACTTTAATATGTACCATCATAATCGTTTAGTGAGCCAATTTCAATAGTTATGTCATAAATGATAAGAGTGGTCTTGCAAGCTTGTCACAACAAACTTAGTGCGACAAGTGGCAGAGTCCGACACTAAAAGTTCTGGACACTTTGCATAAGGAAAATTCCGAGTTGTTCCACCGCCTCCGCGATCTTTCAGGAGCCACATTCAATTTATTTGAATCGTGTTGCCGCCCCTTACCGTTTGAAATGAATAAAAACCGTATCAACTCGATACACGCCCATTATAACAGAAACGATCGTGTACAGATTTCGTTCATCATTAAAATTGGTTATCTCAGAAATGAACAAAACTCGTATCATTCGTATAGTTTTATTGTATACAGTCGTGCGATTCGCATATCGCTTTTTCCTCAGGATAGTTGTAACACAACCATTGTCGAAGCTCGTTCAACGGTCGTCGTTCATTATTTTTTTGTACAAAATTTATCTGGCCATCGTAATGTGTGTGTGTGTGTGTGTGTGTGTGAGAGAGTGTGTAGCGTTGCCTCCTGACGCGCGTTACAAATTCTCTGCACGCGATCGCAAACAAAAATCATACAGTTGTCACACTCGTTCTTACTTTTAATATTCCTTGTACGTATGCACAAACATTGATAAGTCGCGCGTATGTCAGATTTTCAGCGCGAAGACGAAAAAAAATTAATGAAAAAGAAGAATGATATATATGTATATATGTATATATATATATATATATAGTTACACCTATTGAGCCCACGTCGTTTGTCCTTGTATAGAAATTGTCAAAGTAGGAAATACGAGAATACGGTCAGTGGTATACAAAATGGAGTCCGCATGGATGTCAATTAAAAAGACGATTATAATAACAATAGTAGCAGCAGCGGCGTTGAGCTAACCTTAAATCTAAGGGGTAGTTTCGCGTACAGGGGACGAGAAATCGTTTTCTTTTCTCCAATTATCAAACCCCGTCTCTTCCGACGTAAACGAATACCTTGGAATCAATGAAGAAACGAGAATGCCTATTTTCGTCTAGAGTCGTTGATTCTCCGATAGCCAGAGAGTCGGTTAATAAATAAATTATTTTATGGAACGGGACGGAGGACAGACACAGGCGAGAAGAATGTTCGATCATATTTTGCTATTTCGACCGTACTCCAGTATTTGTTTGTGGTAGAAGAGTAAATATCTGCAAAAGAAATAAAAAGGGTCATTGTGGTTGTACATTCAATAATAATAATGTACAGTCCGACAAAAGCACGTATGATATTTTCTTTCCACCATTGACCAAGATGTTTTTGTATCGCAGCTCTCAGTCCTGATAATGCAGACTGTAACGTTTGCGAAACGTTGGCGCAACACTGAGCCTCAACGCTACCTACACCTGAGAGCTACAATCTCGTGTAACAATAATAATAATTGTAGAGTGGGCTTACTCACCCCTCGCTCGTCAACACGTCCTTGAGTCTTGCCCTCGTGATGAGATGATCGTCGCACTTGAACCACTGATCTCTTTGTTGCCGTATGAAAGCCGTGTAATGCCCGGTCTCGAGGGAGCCTTCGTGATTGATAACAGCGAAGAGGGAATATCTGTTGTCGCTGAAGGCTCCGTCCTCCCCGTTTTTCGCCAGTCGATCGATCGTCGAGCTGTTGTTATTGCCGTTCCGCCGGTGAGACATAAAGGGCGTCATGTCGAGTTGTTCCGGAAATGAGATGAAAGTCGATATCTTTTTGTCTTGTATGCTCGAGTGCTCGAAACGCTTGAGATGAAAACTCGCGACGATCGGCAATTGTTTCATGGTCAGTTGTTTCGTTGATTCCTGATAGGTTTGACACTTGCTGCATTTGATCTTGGCGCTAGAGCCGAGATGCTCGGCACGAGTGAACCTCTCGAGGCAATCGAGCAACGAGGTCGGTGGCCCGTTACTGTCGGAACCGGTAGCCCCAGCCGTGGGACCTAGATCGAGGGATATGTCCCAGAAGGGATCTATCGTGGTCGATACTCCGCTGGAAAAATGAAAGCGCGTTGAAATCGTCGTCCTGCTCTTCTTGAATTTTCGAGGCCTGTTTTTTGGTCAGGAAATAAATTATCCCGCTCGTGATCTCGACTACGAAGGCGAACGAACTACCCACTTGCAGGATTGACAGACGACATCGCTCTGCAGGCCACCGGTGAAAATTTGATCGATTATGCAGTTGCAGTGATGGGGATTGTCCTTGACGAGGATCGGCGCGGCCTCGCAGTGTCGGTGCAACACGTCGAGGGTCGCTATGAAAAACTCGTGAGCGTCCTGCTGCTCGTATCCCGCCAGGTGCCTCGCGTGCGTCCATATCAGATGGAGGAGTTTGTGAAGGGTCAGAGGGGCCTTGCTGCCCGAGTAGAATTCCTGAAAGAGGTGAGACACCTCGCATACGAGGCAGCGGCTTGGCTGCGGGCAGTGATGACGGTCAGCTAAAAAGTAGTCTCGCAGCAGAGGCGTGTGGGTGAGCGCCTGGACGATGCAGTTCATGAAACACGTGCTTCCTAAATTGATCAGACCCCTCAGACCTGCGATGACACGGAAACATCAGTCTTCCATTTCTCCCCACGATTGTATCAATTTTTAATATTATTTTTTAAAACTTGAGCTTCCGGGCAGAGGCCGTACGAAAGATCGGCCTTACGCCAATGTATTACAAAGGTTACGATCCGTATGGTCGTAACGCCGACTGCAACCAGGAGCCATGACACCTACTAATAAAACAATACGCGGTAAAAACTACAATTTCGTGTGCCTTTGTCAATTACCGATTGTCGAATTCTCGATGATACGCCGACGTCGCGGGTGCTTTCTCAACAGATCTGCCTCTATCTGCGTTGGTTCCCACGCTCGGTAGAACTCTCCCAAACTCAGGGATTTTGCCGACTCGCTCCATTGCGCCTTGGCAACGGCCAGCAGTTCCCGGTCATAAACGTAATCGCCGCATTGAAAGCAAAGAATATTGCCGTAGCAGAGGTCCACCGCTGTAAGATAGTACAGACGATTAACGACGTGCATATTTTCTTAAAAATTCTAAGCGTATCGCGAAGTTTACCCAAAAAATGCTTCTTCGTTTTGGCGTGTTCCTGTATATGGCCGTTGCCGTAGCAGCCGAAGAATATGCAATGGAGACACGAGTGGAGACGATCCTTGTACGTCTGACAAGTATGACACAGACAGCTCACCGCCTACAAGATTGGAGGACATTACTATCCTATCGATTCTGCTACCTCCATGTCTAAGCTAATCGAGGTTTTGAATAATTAAAAAATATCAATGGGTATGAATAGTTCGTAAAATAATTCGCAACGTTTATTCATTGAAGAGGATGAAATATTGTCGAAGATGAGAAGCAATTAAGCATTTCTTGCAGACTTGGAATTGACCTTGGATTAAAGATACATATGCATACGATCCCGCGCGTTTCTACAGGAATGTTATATTTTATTCTTTTTAGACGTTTCGCGGTCGACTTTGAAGCCACGAGAGATCCGTTTCGAAAAGTATTCCTAATTTGGAATTGGTTAAGATTTGAGCTGAAAGTTTTCAGGACCGGAGCATACAGTCGGAGCAACGAATATCCTGTCGATATGAACGAGCGGCTGATCGTAGATCCTTGCTCATGAGTAAAGAGAAAAAAGTGTCTGCCGAAGACTGGCAAAGAGGAGTGCAGGGGGAGAAAAGACGTTTCGAGATAGAAAAGTCAACGCGGCCGTGCGGAGATGTAACAAAGAAGGGGGCGCGTTTTTGCGTTGAGTAAACAAGCGAAAAGAAAAGCACGTTACTTCGAGTCCAGTCTGAAAATTTGTAAAAAAGAGCGCGAACGGTCGGACAAAAAAGTGGTCAAGAAATGGAGGATAAGGGAGATCTCCGTATTATCGGCCATTTTTTTCGCACCTTTCTCACGCGCGCCTCGGCCGAGGTGCTCGTCACGAAGTACGAGTGTATAATTTTGTACGGTTGTATCCCCTTTGCAGCTTTGAAATTATTCAAGTGTATGCAGCCATGGTCGCTCATCTCAGTCCAAATATGACAATGTTTGATACAAAGATCGGCCCCCGCCGGTTGCCGATTGGATGGTGCGATCTCGTCGCTGCTCGGCTGCAGCCGGTTTCCGCGTTCAGCGGCGAGACAACCGGATCACGACGAGCGGATGTCGCCGGCCGCTGTAATCGCGAATTTTTGTCCGACCGCAGCGAATGGCGAGCCTGGGAATTCTCGTCGAGTGAGACGCCGCTGTTAATCGTCGGGCAAGGATGAGACAGCGGACGGCCCGGTCGAACGACGAAACGAGCCTGTACCTGGGATATCGGTCGTCGGTCGGAGGGGCGTAGCACGCTGGCCTTGGCAGGGTCGCGCGTGTCGTTGACATGGAAAACCTCGTGAACTTCGCAAAGACCAATTAACCGTTTTCCTCGTTTCCACCGAATCAATCGTTTTCTTCTCAGTGATGAGAGTGGGGGGAGGGAAGGCAGGGAGTATTCGGATGTCCTCGGAACGTTCGACTGTTTTATTTTTCGTTTTTTTTTTTATTTATTTATTTCTCATCGGCATCGAAGTTTACGTCGCTCTCGTCATCAACAAACGAGATGTATCGAAATTCGTGTTGACGCAAAGGCTCCCCCAAGCTCGACGTCTCGTCACTGAACAATCCTCACCTCGCACCCACACATTATTCACGAACCTAGGCACGAAGTACGCAAGCACATACATGCACTCACACACACATACATACACGCATACACACACACACAGCGGGTTCTCGCGTGGCGGAGAGAGGGAGAGAGAGAAGCGTTTTTCGGGGGGCCCGCACGTTTCGACACCCGGGCGCTCACGGACACCAGCCGGTCACTGCAGCCGCGCCGGTAAACCGTCGAGCCCCCTCTCTCGCGTGCGCGTACGCTTTCCCCTCTCCAAACACTCTTCTTACACGCTTGCCAATTCCCGACGGCCGTGACGCAGCCCCGTACTCACCCCGGGCGCTGTCCACCTCGCACAACCAAAAGAAATCCGAAACATTTCGAATTTTCTTTTTCTTCGGATTTGCTTGGTTTCCCGACAAACATTTTCAAATTTTTGGGATTGCTCGATTAATTAAAACATATTTTCTAATGTTTCGGTATTATCGGTTGGCAAAATGGTTGTAAATGTTTGGTTTTTATCGTTTAGAAAAATGTTCCAAATTGTTTGGGTTTGGTTGCTGAATAAAGCTTAGCAGCGTTCACGATGTCCCCTACACTCCCCGAGACGTCGCACTGTTTGATTACATTCAGCAGTATCGTGTGTGTAAATTTTGCCAAATTTGGTACAAGCATTCGAGTCGCGCGAAACGGTAGAGAGCTGGCGACGCGCCGCGTGCGGGGCACCGTGGCGCTCATCGTAACTACGACCCTGGACAACGCGAAATTCCCCGGGCGCCGGTTTCCCCTTATCCGCAAGTAACAGCTGCTCGCCTCCACATTGCAATGCAACATCCATTCGGTCGAACCCCTTCAGAGACTCGTAGCACTTTCGCATCAATTTTGCTTCATTTTTCGTCGTGCGTAAGGGCTCCATAATTTTTTGTTTTTCATTTTAGTTGTATCTCTCATCAGAAATCTCGATGTATCATCGAGTGATCAGCAATTTAACATTTCCAATCTTGGAATGTTATTGCCGTGGCTCGACAGCGATCTCTAGATCTGTACAATTTCTGTCTTTCGATGATTAGTAATCGCATGAATTTCAAGCGTGATCGCTGTGACGAAAATTCGCACATTCCGGATATTCGAGCCACCAACTGGATCGTTTCGCCCTCTAGTGGCTTTTCACCCAAGCCATAAGCAGCTCATTGGACCTTTAGAAGATTGTCGCGGGTAACGACTTACCGACCGAATAGATACGTCGGATCATCGTCGTACACAGAATTCTATCCTACCAACCGACGCTAAACAGCCGACGGAGGTTTTACTTAGCGTGGACAATTGCGTGCCGAGTCACCCCGAACCAACGTTAGCACGTATCACGATACGAAGAATAATCAGTGAGCGGTGAAGATTGATTGACCAGACGCAATACGCATAACGACGATATCGATGACAGTTTTATTGGCTCGTTCAACGTGTGTGCGGCAAAGTATACATGTCGATCCAAATACGTGAATTACATTACAATTATACATAAATCATAAGTGAACTATACATATCTATAAATAAATCGTACATGTACGTGAAATTTAACGTGTCAAAGTCCTGCTATGTCAATAGAAAATATATTAATTTTATTCTCTGTACTATCCGCGTTAAAATATGTATATATATGTGTGTGTGTGTGTGTTTTTCTATATATCTATATACACGAAATTGAAAACAATTCGAATTTGTTTCGAGTTGGAGGCAAAAAAGACGTGCGAACGAATACGATACGCGACCTTTGTGAGAACGATGCGCGTTGCGATTGTCGCTAGCGGCGACTCGACCCTACCGTAAAACCTTCGTACGCGACGTCCGAATTGCGCCCGATGCGTCTATCGTATCTTTATAGTTTCGTGCCCATCCGGTAAAGACGCGCGCTGGCTATACTCGCCTCCCCCGTCTCCGCAATTTGTCTTCGTAGCACGTACGTCGATGAAATCACCAGGATACATGTACGCGGGGAGATGGGGATAAATTCCGATTTACGTCCGTTCAAGGCTTCCACGTTTCTTTCCATCTTTTCTTTCGTACCCTTACGGATGTAAACGCGCGTCGTCCTCGCGTGCGCACATTCGTACACACGACGGACGCACACGGGTATGCGTATACCTACTCGAGAAAATGAATTCTCGATAGACGCGCTTGGCACGAGTCACGCTTGCACCGAAGAATGCGACGAAGTAAAAAAAAAGGCTTCGCGTAAAAACGATCGTAACGATAAGAATCGTTTTCATTCGTTACATCCAATATTTTTTCCACGCGTTTTCACGATGGGAGAGTGAAAGCTCGCGAGCGCGTAAGGGGAGAACGATTCCGTTTTGGGTTTAGGAGTCGTAAGGTAACACCGACGAGACGGAAGAAGCGGAAGGGAGTCAACGGCTAGGAACGAAGCGTCTCGGTGGATGGACTCGTGTGCTCTTACAACTCAAAGAACAAATCTGCCGATCGTGTATCCGCGATAATTTACGAGTCGTTTCGTAGAAGTTACGAGCGGATCGAAATCCCGATTAGGTTACGCGCGTCCGTGCGCGCGATGCCGCGAATTTGATAAGTGACAACGCGGCGAATAAACACACGTATAGTACGTGTAAACATTTTCCACAAGATTTCTCGTCGGACGGTTGGCGTACAATGACTCCCCGGTTCATGGCTATTCGAATCGTTCTCATCTTTGCGAATTGAAAATTACGCGACACACAGAAGAGCGCGCAATGTCCGCGGAGAGTGATTCACAGCCGCGAGAGCATTGCGCACGCGACGTCGGTTCTTTGGAAAACTGGGACAAACCACGGGGCCGAAGAGACGCCGAGGGGCGACTGGTGGATTGCACAAACGCGCGTGTACAGAGGCGCAGCGCTGTGTAACTCGCCAGCGCGCGACAGGCCGTAAACAATTGTGGGAAAGAAAAAATTGGCGCGGATTCCACAACGCGGGTGGGGTGAAGCGCTGAAAAGCGGAAAGTCGTAAACGAGGAATCCGCGATGTTCGCACAAATCGGAGACTCGCGTCTCTCGGGTGGAAGGAAAGACGATCTTACGTCGAAAGGGAATCCGCGTTCTTTCAACGAGAAACGTTTTGGACAAAGTTTATTGGAGACAAACGAGACACAGAGATAGAACCGTGCATCCACGTTTCTTCGCGGAGTATTACTAGTACGCGACTCTCGCATAAATTGCGCGCAACATTCATCGTTAACCTCTCGAGAGTCTCGAGCGTGCGGATCACAGCGCCCTCCGGTGCGTTCCTTCGCGAACTCGAGCAATTAATCGATTCGCGCACGCTCGACGCTCGAGCAAATTCTTAGATTCGTTTTCCGTTATCCCCCCCTCCCCGGTTTCCTATTTTTTAGTCCTTTCGACGGAATCTACGAATACTTTGGAAAATAATGACGCGGGCGGGCGTCGTTTCGCGACAAAACTTGCCGATTCGTAGGCGTTTAAACGAGTCGATACCCGGGGCGACGAATATCGATCCTAGCGTTTTTAGGTCCGGAAAATGTTCGCGATCGAAAGTTTCGAGAGACTCGGGCGACGCGCGCGCGTTCGATTCGAGATCGACAAAGGGCGAAGAAACGTGGAAATTTTTCGGCGGCGATCTCGATCCCGGCGTGAAAAATTTCGCGAGACGCGAACACCGATGGCGCGAGCGGTCAGCAAGGCGGATAATCGGGGAAATCGGTGGGCGGCTTACTTAACGGCAAAAGCGAGCAGGACGGTGAGAAGGGCGGCGAGAGGGACCGCGACGCGATCAGCGCCGGCAACGATGTCGGGGAGATCGGGCGCCGTCGAGTCGTTGTAATACTGATAACTTCTCGCGGAGGTTCTCAAACGTATGACCCGATAATTGGGAACGGTAACGTTGACGCGTCCGGCGATAAAATTTTGCAGGGAATTGGTGACGCAGTAGAGATTGCCGCGTTCGTCAAAAGCGAAGGTATCGGGCCACTGCATTTTTTCGTGATCGCGGGAAATGAGACGTTGTCCGGTGACGAAGGACGGGGCCATCGCCGAAGCGTTCCACCTGGAGATGCCGTCGTCGGCCAGGAGTCCGTAATAGAGCACGCCGTCCGACGACATCATCATTCCGTCGGTTTGGGAGGTTTTTCGACCCCAGTCGCGAACGTACGATCGGACGTCGGTGACCGGTCGTTTGACGAGCCAGACGGGCAACGAGTAGAGATAAAAGGAGGAGAGCGGGGAGTAGAAGAGGTGGCGCTCCCGGGCGCTCGCGGGGGAGAGGGCGATACCGTCAACGTGAACCGGCCGTACGACGTTGACGCTCAGGACCTTGAAGCGGACCGCGTCCCGCGCCGCCTTCATCGACTCGTCGCGGATCTTCCACGAGGTCGAGTTTCTCAGCGAGAAAACGATTATACCGGGATCGGTCTCGGACGCGTCGGTTATATAGGCCGATCCACCGTCCTCGTGGTCGAGGACGATGTCGTTGAGACCGGCCGCGTCCGGAGGCGTCACTTCGGGTGGAAACTCGTAGCTGCGCAACACCCGACCGTTGTCCTCCAGGTCCAGTATGACCAGACGCGGGGGGCACCGGGCCTTCGCCCGGAGCGTCATCGTTTCCGTTCTACCCGAGTCCAGAACCCACATCCTTCCCCGGGGGTCGATTTCCATACTTTGGACGAACTGGAACGCCCGACAATCGCCGACCTGCTGCATGTCCCAGCTCGGATAGGCTTCCAGTTTCGGATCGTAGACTCCGCCGATCGGCGTTACCGACGTCACTCCCAGCGTCACCGGTACACCCTCCTTCCACCTCGGCACGGTCAGGTACATCCGGTCCTTCCATACCTTTATACCCGCTATCGGATTGTTCTCGGGTATGTACTCGTTGCGCTCGAGGGCGCGCGCCTGCGCCTCTTCCGACGGCCACGCCACCTCGATCGCCTTCCAACGGAATATCTCCTGGAACCTCTCGTCCGCCGAAGCCCGCGCGACGATCGCCAACCCGAACAGTATCGCCCTTATCATTTTTTTCCGTTCGTCGATTCTCGCTCCAAGATTTCCTCTCCCTCTTCGGTTCGTTTCGCTCGGATCTCGCGCGTTCGTTTCGACGTTTCGGAAGATCGAGATCGCGCGCGCGCGCGCGCACGCGCCCACTTGTTACGCGCACTCGCCGCTCGAGCTCTTCGGCGCGGACGCGTAAAACTATTTATATCGCCGCGTTGATGCGCGAAAGATCGCGTCGCGGATTTTTAGGTAACTCGCGCCAAACGTTGCTCAATCGCGGAAAAGAGGACGAGTCCCAAAGATGCCGGGAAAAAAAAATGTTTCCGGGGAATCGCCGCGCGATAACGCCTCGATGCTGTTTTATTCGTGAACGCGTCTAGCTTCGCGCCGAACCTGCGAAGAGCGGAGGACCGAGGTCCGTAGCGTCGGGCGCTCTGACTCTGACTGACTTTACGAATAATGGTGAAGCGCGCGAGAACCTCGCCGGTAGGTATAGACGCGACGGACCGAGGGAGCGCGACGAAGACCCCTCCGCGAAGAGACGGCTTCGACTCTCCCGCTCTCGCGGACTCGGCTAACCTCGCACACGCGTAAACGCGTTTCGTCTCTACGGACGAGAGCGCTGCGCTCCCGCTTTTACTCCCTGACGTTCGATTTTCACGTTTTTTTACGTTCGCTCGCTTCCCCTTGGCTCCTCTCGTCCCTTTGGCTTTTGCGCGCGCGCCCTTCCGCGGTACCGCGATTCGCGGTCTACGCGACGCTCCTTCGACTCGAGGGTGCCGAACGACTCAACGTTTCGAGGGTGCGGTTGGTACGATCTGTCTGGTTCAACGAGGAAACGCCCGGAAATTCACGAAGGAGCGAGATCGCGGCGATTCTGATCTACGAATGGCTTCGCGCGGGATTCTTCCAAACGCCGATGCAAACAGCGGATAACCTTCTCGGTCCGCGGATCGTTTTACCCATGGAGACTGGAGCAAAAGAGCGGACACGGGACAGGAGAACGCGTGGACCAGCCTACGGAAAATCGGTTGTTTCGATAGTTTCGCGTTCCGCCGCAAGCGTCGCGAAGCCCTTGCCCGTTTTCACGGAGACCGGAGTGAACCGTTCGAAACGACCGATTTTCAAAAATATTGCTCCTTCCGAAAAATCTCGAGACGGAAGCAGGATCCACCGCTTCGCCTCCTTATCCGGGACACCCTCGAATCGTCGAGTTTTCAGACCTGTGCGCACGACCGTGCTTTTTATAGATTCGCTGATGGAGTCTGGTGGGCGGATACCGGAAACCGTCGTTGTACGACGACTTTCGCGCCCATCGATCGACCCGACCAATCTCGACTTTTCCAACTATTTTTCTTTACTCTTCTCTCTCTTTGTCTCGAACCGTTCTATTATCGAGAATCGTGCCGATCCTCGCGTTGACCCCCGCGGCTGATAGGTGCATCATTGTTATTGCCGAGTGAATAATAGCTCAATCAGGATATATAGGTTAGCCGAGCTAATTTTTTGCGCGGGCGTTTCTCATCGTTGTTGCGTAGTCATGGGCGTTGTAAGACGTAAATTCAACGATTTCTATAACTCCCCACTATTATTGCGTTTCAGCACGGTCGATTCGTTCCGCCATCTGCTGCCGTTGAATTCTAGCTTGCGCTCCCCGCCGCCCTTCCTATTAATACTCTTTGCAAGGGTTGTTCCGCACTGATGTTGGGGGCTTTTCGATCTGGCCTTTGTCCCCGTTCCAACCGTCCGAATCGTTTTTCCATTTTTCGATTAAGCGCTGAACTTTCGTCTCCGATAAAACCCGAAACGCTCCGAGTATTTTTGAGAACGTCGAAATAAGAAATTTAATTCTCATACGTATAAGGATGGAAAAATCGTCGTGCCAGTGATTTCCAAATCGAGCCTGTAACGAAAGTAAATGATCGAACATTACAGGGCCGCGATCGATTATTTATTTTTGTTAAATCCTTGATTCGTAAGCCACTGTGACGCGTGAACATTCTTCCATTCGCATACATACCAGGATCAGATTTCTCATTATGATATTCTGCAAGACACTCGGAGCTATCTTGCATCTTGATTATAGTGATTTACGTTTTTATTGGAAATTCATATTCTTCGGTCACTTTAAACACGAAGCAGCGTATGTATTGTTCTATGACTGTACGCGTCAATTCACTGGCAGATTATTGCAATCGTTGGATCGTTCCACCACTTATTTACCAATTCCTCCGATATCATCCGCGCAATTATTTCGAATCTTTTTGTCTAACATCGGAATAATATCGTCCATTACCTTGGACTATTTAAATGTTCCCATTCATGATACTTTTTAAATACGATTTATTTAAATGTTACAGTGATAGTACAACGTGCGTGTACGCGATCAGGAAATTTTCGAAGACGCGGATGCGAGCCGAGCGGTGGTCTCGAGCGCAGCGCCACCCTCGCGATTCTAGACGGCGATAAATAAGTCTGACGAACTCTGTCGAGTTCTCCGTCTATCCGTGTTTATGTGCGAGTGAGAAACTCGTAAAAAAAGAGATGCCACTGAGTCGTTGGGTCACGCGTGTCTTTGGTTGTGTTTCGCTGGGAGTTGGACGTGCAACCGTCGAGTCTTTATCCTCGTCCCCTCGGTTTACCCCCTTGCCCCGCCTCTCGCCTGGTCTGGCCGAGCCTATAGAGTCACAATTGAATTCGGATCGCGTTATGGCCTAATAGCGACCGAGCTGTAGCATTCGTTCGTAGAATTCGTAGCTAATGGAAAACCGGGAGCACCTCGTCGCTCCTTCGAACCTCCCGATTGGTCGTTGTCCAACAAGTCGAAGACAGATTCCGCTTCGTCGATGGAAAACGATTTTTCAAACGGCTCGAATCGCGCACGGTCGTAACGAACGCGAACCGAAGGTACAATCTCGTATGCTACCTTGACACGTTCCGACTACGAAACCGCCATCATCGCCCCCCCGGAAACGGCGACTGTAGCGGTTTTCTACTTTCGTCGCTCGAACGCGACCGTCGTAGCAGCCCGCCGCTGTGTAACCATAGCCGCGCGGAAGAAACACGGTGGCCCTCGTTTCACAAGGTTAAACGTGTACGCGGTTGGGAGGGATTGAGGGGTAGGGGAGCGTAATGGGAAAATATAGTAGTGATGTCACGCGTACTTTTTTCTTTTGCTAGAAATCGCCAAAAAAACACAACGTTCAAGATGCGTCGACAAGGCTGGATGCGCTGATGTACGTCATCGTCTGTCTTTCGATATACGAAAGTTTCCACCTATCGTGTCTCAACTTCAATGACGTCTAGTCCGCGGCGTTTCGTTATTCTCGTGTTTTTTCTACGAAATTAAAAAGCCGCAACGACTCGCGGTTGTACGCGAACAAAAATGTTGTTACCGGATGCTCGCTCCTCTAGTTAGTGGGGTATTTGCGAACTTTACGGTCCTGTTGCGCCATCTGTGCGTCACAAGAAACGAGTACTCATAAAAATGAGACATCGTTACCAGGAATCGAAGATGCATTATTATTTTGAATATTAGTATCGTTTTTTCTTGGTTGGCCGATCTTGAAAGTTATTCGTTATTGGACCGATCCTGTTTGTGTCGACTCGCTGGTGCGTTGCCATTTTTAGAGCTGCTCGCATTGTTGGTTTTGGCAGGCGGTAGTTCGGCCTTCGACCAAGCGTTTGTTTTTTTTTGCATGTTAGGTCTTTCCTTATCGACCATTGATATCAGAGTTTGTTGGCGAGAGATGTCTCTAGTCGCCACCTGGTGGGTTTTTCAAGCACTTCCACGCAGTTCCGTTGAATCCTCGCCACGCTGAGAGGCTGAGTCGCGAGCGTAAACTTTCCAAAATATAATATCGCTAATTTTGTACTCGTTCCGTGTCCAATAATAACTTATATAATTCACAACCGCGTAACCAAAGTGACGAAACGGGGGAGCGCCTCGATCATTTTTTCGTTCGTCTACAATTATGGACAAAATTTGTGAAATCACGCACCGCGCGTGCCCGTAGTCGGGGTTGCGATACTGTACGCGGGTATCGCGGATTGTTCGCGTCTTCACAGTCAACGCACCATCCTGCGTTACGCAAGCGTTTTTCCGTTTCTAGTCGTAGACACGAAAGCGGAGGAAAGGCCTTGCTATCGCGGTGTATCACGGTACAACGAGAAGCGCCCTGCGCTCGTTTCTACGCGCGACGTTCCCACGACGCTCTTTCGCGCACGCGACGTACGCCGATTTAGGTTACGTCGGGACGATGACGAGACTCGAACGAGGAACGGCGCCGATCGAATTGACAATTATTCGCAAAAAATGACGAGCGATATTAAGGGAGAAAAATGAAGCGAAATTGACGGGTGTGCGCGCGCTCGCGGTTTTCTCCGATTGTGTACGACGCTTCGTTTCGCATTGACCCGTAACGATTCGTATCGTTGATCTCGTATCGTTGCGCGGTTGTCTATACGCGACACGCGGTCGAGTCGATGTCACGACGCGTCAAAATCCAATCTTCATTGAGTCTCCTCTCCCTCGAGGCGCCATCTTTCTCCGCGCTTTCCATTTTCCAACGGCATCGTCTTCGCCGATTCTCCTGTTCGCGCGAGCTCAACGCTATTTCGCCGTAAACGGCAAATCCGATCTTATTCGTCATTACGAGAATGGAAATTCCACGATTCGCGGACGCGAAGGCACAGGAATAGGTTATGTCACGAGGAATGTTCACGAAGGAGGACAAAACGAGGATGCGAATCGTCGGTGAAAGTACACGACGCGAGAGTGCGACACGACGCGACCATAGATGGGGACACGCGCGTTTCCGGTATCGTTGGGCATTACCAGCCCGCTATAATCGATACGGCCGTGGCAGCGGCCACTCGCTTTTTTCACCGAGTCGCGATAAACCGCGTTATTGTTGTCGTTGCCGCCCGTCGGTTCGAGAGGAAAATTTCGGACGTAGAAACAGGAGTGACGCGAGCGAAGGTGCTAAAATTCCGTAACAGAGGGGGAAAACGCGTTTTCAGAAATAGACGAACCATTCGTCGTTGAGACACGATACGTTCGAGGAATTCGATCTTGAAATATTTGACGCGCGATCTTTGCCGCTTATTGGGAACGCGTTCTCAATTTTCCAACGTTCAATTGGCGATGCGACAATTACGCCGCTGGAGATAGAACGCCCGTGGCTCGTTCTCGCGCACGTATCGCGCGTTAAACTTTATCCATTTTCATCGGGAGCATTAATTCGCGTTTTGTCGCGCGAGGGACGTAAAAATGGTGGTCGCGACGATCTCTATACGCGTACTTCGTTCGATAAACCGTACTTGTCCGAGAGCACGCAGGAAACCAAGAGTGACGGGCAATAGCACCGTACATTTTCCGATTATCCAACGAGTTTGTTCGCCTCTGTTCGGGTTTGTCGGTGCTGCGCGGACGAGGGCGTGGTAACTCGCAAAGTTCGTGCTTCAAACGCACGACGGAAGGTTAGAAAGCAAGAGGGAAAACGAAAAACTAATCCCTCCGCTTTCCAATCGTCCGACGCGTCGCGACGTCAAAATTTGTTCGTTGAAACGTTTCGAATGTATTGAAAATAAGAGCTATATAAATAAATAATAAATAAACAAACGAATGAATGAACAAATGCCCCGAAATACGCCGAGCTCGGAGCAAAGAGGTTACGTTATCCGGGTCACAATCGTATCGCGCGTACGCAAGTGTTACGTTCGATTGGTACGTCCCGGAAAAAAAAATTACCAAAAAAGCGGCGAGTGCGCGATTATTCGTGTACGCGAAACGCATCGGGTTCGCGCGATAATCGTGCGGGTGTCGAGTGCGAAGTTCACGCGCGCGCGCACGACTCGAGCCACTCGCGTCTCGGTCCGTAAGGTTGGGCGGTAATTCTTCACACCCGCGTGCGATATTCGGAGCGCGCGCGTAACAAAGCGGTCGGGCGTTCGCGAACACGCGAAAAATAATGAAAGGCCGGACCGATTCGCGATGACTCAACCCGAGAATTCTAAACAAGCGAGGGACCCACTTTTTCGATGAACGCTCTCCGCCGGATACGCGGGCGCAAACTTTTTTACCGACACATCCGGACGAGCCCCCCTTTATCGCGAACCCAACGAACTCTACAAATTCGGTTCGTCCAACAAAGTTTACTGTGACGCGAATTACCTTCCGTAACCGAAGACGATTCGCTAATTCGCGCTGTGTGAAACAACCTTCGACTCGACGCGCGCTAAGAAATATTTAGACCGTAACTGTGTCGCCAAACAGTTTTCATACCCGAACAAACACGCTGGAAGTACGATGGCAAAAATAATCGAGAGACACAAAAACTGATGAAAAAGATCTCTCAAAATACAGAAAACATTTTAAACGGAAAACCAAACAAACTCGAACTAGTTCGAACAAACGCGGGATGTGGAAAGCGCCTTTGGATCTAAACGGAATGAGAAACATTTGGAACAGAACCGAAATACTAAATAGATTTTTTTTTAATGCAAGAATACGTCGGAATTACAACGAAGAATATTTTCTTAATAACGCGAGCTAAAAAAGTTCGGTAAAAATCCAGAAAACATTTAAATCCCGTGTTTGGTAAAACTCGATTGAAAAAAGAATCTTACGGCTTTCCGTTCGCTTCCTCCTCCGTCAAAGTTCGCAGAGCCCCTCGGTTTTTCCGATAGAAGACGGGAGGGGGGGGGGGGGGGGGGGGGGGGTGTCGGGGGGGGGGGGGGGGGGGGGGGG
>JAPYZI010002490.1:0-23097 GCA_030523105.1 Ophioninae sp. A BG-2022a | reverse complement strand
AAAAAAAAAAATAAAAAATTCGTTGACTCAGCGATGAAAATTTGAACTCCATCCAGGATTGGTAAGTTTCGCCGACGCCCTCGCGGCTCGGTCGTTGGGCACATCTAAAGGCCGACGTTGTCGGAAATCACGGAGGTTGGTGACGGAAAGAACGGTGCGAAGAATGAAAAAGATGTTCGTTGGTTCGATACAGAAAGAGAGAGAAAGAGAAAGAAAGAGAGAGAGAGAGATAGAGTGGTTTCGCTCCAGCATCTCATCCAAAGGAGAACCGATGGGAAGAGAGAAGTTGCGGCGAGCACCAGCGAAGACTATCAGGATCATTAGTTACGGATGCTCCGTCCAAACCTCGACCATTCTGGTCGCGATAAATGTGCGTGAAGAGAAAAGAAATCGAACACATAGACACGCAATCCCCCCCCTTCTTACCTGGTCGCTTCTCTTCTCCCACCTCTCCACCTTAACGTTCAAGGTTAACTCAGGCTCGTTGAAGTGTGTTGCTCTTGGTCGACGTACACCCAGAGAAATGAGGGACTTTCGTGCCTCAAAACAGACGCAGGGATAAATAATAACAAAAAAAAGAAAAGAGAATTAAAAACGAAAAAAAAAAAAAAAAAAGGAGAAAGGAAAGAAAATAAGGCATTAAAGATGAAAGGTGGCAGAGAAAGAGCATCGGAGAAAAAGGCACAGATAATATCTATACAACCGGTAATATAACGGTCAGGCGGTTTTGGCTCGGTTATCCGAGTCTTTTAAAGTGCACTACGTTGTTCATGAGATATCCCAACTTGCATACTGGTCCGTCTCGTTATTTTACATTTTCTCTTCGTCGTCTTTATAGCCCTCTTATTCCCTCCGTTCGTCTTAGGGAACCTGGCCATACTCCGAAACCAACGAAAAAAAAGTAAATAAAATAAAAGATTTGGTATATTGTGAGAAAGGAAGCGTGGACGAGCCACCCACCAAAAAATCATTAAAAATCAACGAAGAGACTGCGAGAGTGATAGCTCGTACGAATAACGACGAATTTCTTGAAACACCTTTGCGGTTGGTGCACTTTTAACTCCTCGTCATGTTTCGACTCGCTAAAATTCAACTGACAAAAAAAATTGATGGTGATTTTCGCATTGTTGAAACGCAACGAAAAATTGTTTTTTTTTTTTATTTCAAAATTTCTTTTCCCGACCGCCGCGCAAAAATTTGGAATTTTCAACGAAATACAACCCCGAACACTGTCATTTCGGATGGACTTGAAGATCGCATTTTTTTTACCCAATTATATTTTTTTTAAGTATTTTCGTGACCCAATAAAATTTACAATTACTTTTCTCATTTTCTCGGATACATTATTTGGCGAAATATTTGTTTTTCAGATTTGAATTTCAGGTTCTATGTGTATAATTATTGAAGTATTTTACTTACGATTACAATATTTAAAAAAAAATAGAGACATTAAAAAATAATCAATCTCATAATTTCGGATGATATTGAAAATCAGAATATTTTCAAATTCGTCGCGTTCGAACCGTACAAACATAGGGTCTATAAAAATCTGAGTTTTTTAAAATGATTTTCTGATTGAGGCTCCGTTTTGTTCAGCTGGGATTGAAAAGCGAAAAAAAATCGTCTCAAAATCATACGATTTTCTGGCTGGGTTGAGTTAGCTGTAGTTTAGGGAGGGGAAAAGTGATCGGCGATGTGGGCAAGGAGAAACGGTAATCAAAATCTATGACCAAAAGATTTTGGGTTCTCTCTCTTTTTTCTATTTCTTATTTTCAGCTAGAACGTCAAATCAACCGAATAAGTATTTTCGTACAGCTTATACCGAGACAAGCACTTAGTCCTCGGATAGGACAGAGATCAACATAACTTAAGATCACACGTCGCATACTCGGTGGCTTAGGACCACCGCACGGAATTCTATACATAAATGTATGCGTATATCTGATCGGTACGAGTATACCGTATCGCTATGGTTCTCGTGGCGTTCAATTTTCTTTGAACGCCTGATAGATGGAGGCTTATTGTGGATGAAGTGGGGACATATCGCTGGGGATACACGACGAATATAAAATATATTGATTTGTGAATTCCGCAGATATGGAAATAATAAACCCGCTGCTTTCTCACAGTCCTGCCAGTTTTGTGTGCGGAGTGATCGATAAATCGACCTGATCCTTGAAAGACCCCATGCTAGAAGCCGTTTCAATTTAATCAAGCTTCTCGAACTAGCCATCGAAACTGATGGTGTTGAAGTTTGCACTGTTGAAATGAAACGACATTTTTTTTTCTATTTCTCATTATCATCATTATCCAAAATTACATTTTGTATGTTCAGGTAGTAGAACTCTAACTGAGGATCCTAGAAAACGTTCTCGAAATCGTAGTGATTTCAAATCCACGAAAAAACAAAAAAAAAATGTAAGTTGCGACAAAGGAGTTTTTGTTTCGTTGATCGTTATTCGCTGGTGCTGGTCACGGATCCGTGTACTGATCAGACACAATGCTGAAAGTATTAGCTAAAAATTATTGTCTGAAAAGTATCGTCTGAAAAAGGTTGTCTGAAAAGTACTGTCTAAAAAGTACTGTCTGAAAAGTACTGTCTGAAAAGTACTGTCTGAAAAGTACTGTCTGAAAAGTACTGTCTGAAAAGTATTGGCTGAAAGGTATCGACCGAAAGGTATTGTCTGAAAGGTATTGTCTGAAAGGTATTGTCTGAAAGGTATTGTCTGAAAGGTATTGTCTAAAAAGTAATGGCCGAAAAGTAATGTCTGAAAAGTATTGTCCGAAACGTATTGCCCGAATAGTTTTGGTTGAAAAGTGCTGGCTGAAAAGTATCAGCTGCAAAGTATTGGCTGAAAAGTATTGGCTCTGACGATCGACAGTCGGCAACTCACCAATGTCGATAATTGAACGTTTACAATACTTTTAGCAGTATACAAGCCAATATATTCGGACGTGGGTGAAAGGCATCGACGATTTTATAGCTGGACGTAAAGACACGACTCCTTGTATCGATCGTATTTTACGTCTTCGAGGCCCATGGAAGATACAGTTATAAAGCTTTCTCGTGGAATTGCCAGCGTTAAAAGACGAGCACCAGCGAATTGGAGATTTCTTACGAAATTACAGCGGGTCACGACCGGGTTTCATTAATTATTTCTTTACGGCGTTTCTGGCAATTCCTTTCCGGGCCCCTATATCCACACGCCGGATATCGACGGAACGTATACTCATGTACCTTTATCAAATTGTGTCGCAAAAATAAAGACGTTTCGACGTAATCGCCAGGCAAACGTGTGTCACGCATCAAAAAAGTAACTTCGTTCGAAACGTCACGGAGGATCGCTGTTATATTCAGGTTAATTACTAATTACGTTTCAACTGTTTCTGATATGAAACGTTTATCTATTTATTACCTTTATTCGATTTAACAGCAGGAAAACGATCTTCGAGAATTCGTTTCAACGCTTATATATTTTCTTGATTTAGTTATTCGTCCATACATTCTTATCTCACTTCCGAAAAAATGATAAATCCGGTGACGCAGAGTTTTTGCACTAAGCTATCTCTTCTATGGATATTTCAGCGAAAATCGTATCAACGATCTTCTATTTTTACATCTTTCAATTAATTTGATTTTCTGTGAGATACAAAATAGCTAATTAATTTTACGACCATTTTTCCGAATACTTGAAACTCGGATATTTTTCGAACAGTGAATTGCTCGATTTAAAATGAAGTAAACATTAAAAATTGTTGAGAATATGGCTCTTTTGTATGGTAATATATTTTAGGCGTACTCGATACGTATATTGCTGATAACTTTCCGCTTTCAACTTTGGATCTGTTACATTCATGTTTGCTCCCATGTCGATGTGCATACAGTACGAAGCCACGCAATCTACATTGCGAAATATCGATTTGGAATTCGCGCGATTATGTAAGCAGTACACGAACAACTAGACAATAGTACGGTACTATATTTTTTCAAGGGGTCAACATTTGTAAATATATTTAAAAAGAAATTGACGTTTCGAAAAAAAAAAGAACTATCTTTTGTCATTTATGAATTATTATTATCAATTATTATTCGTCATTTATCAATTATTATTTATCATTTATGAATTATCATTTATCATTTATCAATTTTATAATTTATCATTCAATTATTTTGCAATTATTTGCTATCGATGTTTCATATCGTTTTTTTTTATTTATTATTATGTGCTTATCATTTGAAAAATGTAGTTTAGATTTATGAGAAAAATGTTTTCGATTAACGGTTTCGATTCGATGTGAATAATATTTTCAAAACGAACCTATGGTGAAGTGTTTTTTAAATATTTTCTAAAAAGATTATTCGTTATCAGTAAATTGTTCGTCATTTTTTTTGAATTTCGTAAATCATCTGTTTGTTTAATAGTTCGCGATGAATAATTATAATAAAACGATAGATTATAACAACACGATAAATTATATAAATTGATAAACAATAATTATAATATTATAATTCACAGATATGTAAAAACAGTAAATTGTTCGTCATATATTTTTTTTAATTTCGTAAATCATTGATTTTTTAATGACAATATAAACACAGCAACAACATAAAAAAACCAACAAATCGTTGCTGCGAAACAATGAAAGCTTGAAAAGCACTTTGGAACGATTACGCAGGTACACATTCCTAAATTGGCAAACAAAGTGAAATTGCCAACGGAAATAAAGTTGTTTAATCATTGGTTGGTGCAGAGGTGCGGCGGGAGTTAAAATCGACGTGCATGTTCGAGAGCCATAACATCTTCGGCGTATTTTCCGGCGCACCTCTCGACGGTCCTCTCTTCGTCTATGATTATAACTTCCTACCAAACTTCATGATTGGTGTCGAAAGCTCCGATCTTGCCCACGCGAGTTCTCGTTTGGGTTTGTTTGGGTTGGTCGGTCCTTATTTTTTTGTTTTCTTTTTTAATTATCCTCCTTCAATTATGGCAAAAGTACGATTACGGTTCGTACCAATGTTGCCAATTGGAAATCCTAGTTTCAGGACTGCCATCGGGTCCGATTAGGTCAGTCACCTTTATCTCAGCTGTGATTCCAATGAGCCAACCAGTCCTCGTCAAGGTGGTCACCAACCGCGCAACAAGAACCGCACGGAACGTCTCTAAGCCGAATACTAACCGCTAACCCATTTCAGGTCAAGCTTACAGGCATGAATTTATGACGGAAGCTTCCAAAATCAGCCTCATCGGAAATTCCTATCCGAAAATTGATCGCGACCTATCCTCACGGATATTCATCATACGTGACACTAAAAGTTTTTTTTTAACCTTACAATTTCAACGAAAATTATTATTTTTCATTTTATTAATTTCACCTTCTTTCTCTTCTCACAAAAAGTCGTAACTCGAAAACGTACTCGTTTTTTTTCGTCTACTTTAGAAACATTGAAATCGAATGAGGTGATAATGTATTTTGTGAAATACTAAAACATATTAAATAATTATGAAAAATTATGTAATAAGAGAATTAATAATAATATTTGTTTTTATTAATAATTGTATTTTTTAAGGAATATTCAGGAATTTTTTTAGAAATGTTTGTTTTTATTTATATTGTTAATAATAGAACAAAATAAAAATCAATATTTCTAATTTTGTACACGAAAGTGTCAGGAATTGGGAACTAAAAATATTAAATAATGACGAAAATAAAATGTAATAATAACAATCAAAAATATAATATTAATAAAAATAAAAATAATAATTCTTTATTTTTCCCAATATAATGAAAGCAATTAAAGATTTTGTTTATTAAAGATTTCACTGAAGATTCTATGTCAGTTTCTGCTATTAAAATAGCTGTGAAATTTTCACATATTTTTGTTAAAGATTTCCGGTTCTTGAATTCATTTTTTCGAAAAAAAATCGTTCGATTCCAAAAATGCAAATTTCATCGTCACGGGTAGGGAGTGATATGAAAGTGTTTGATGGGGAAGAGTAAAGATCTGGAAGGACTTGAACTAAAAAAATATGAAACATAAAATAAAAAGAAAATATATTTGAAAGCTTGGGTTATATTCCATTTCCTTGTGGCCGATATTTCACTTCGGGGTGAAAGTATCAGGGATGTGCATCGATTGGAAAATGTGTGTATATTGGGTTACATCAGGTGTTCGTTCGTCGCGAAATAATTGCGGCACGGATTTACTTGGTGTTCCGATAACGATTTATGCAGGACCCGATGTTTTATGAATAAGCAAAAATGTTTTTGGCATTCGTGCCAAAACCAAACACATTGGAAAATAATCGAGTTGTTTAACCTAAATATTCCACGTAGTACAAGGAAAATTTCAATATTATGCAACGAGTTCGCGAGGTCATTTTGTTCCCATTTGCAACGAGCATGTTCATGTCACATTCGCTCCAACGATTTTTTATTGCACTTTATTCTCGTCGACAGCGAATTGAATACAGCATTTTTTTATTTAGGCTTTGTGAGCCAATTAAAATTCTGTCGAACGGAAATACGTTTTTTCATAGAGTATTAAAAAATATATATATATATTTATACGCCCCACACGAAATTATTCTTAATTTATTTTTTAATAAACATTTTATTATTAAAAAAATATAATTCAAAATATGTTAAGAATAATATTGATTCTTCATGTTTTTTTGTGCTCCAAAAATAAATAGTTTTCTATTTATTTTTACTAATTTTTCTATGACGAATAGTCGCTAAACATTTTCATTTCCGTCAAAGAATAATTTTTAAAAAAACAACGAGTTGGAATACCTTTTTACCCGTGGCGTTGAAATTTGCATCGTTGAAACGGAGGCCAAATGATTGATTATTTATTTAAAAAATGTTTGTCTCTATATTAATGCCTCGAAAATCAGGTAAACAATTTTTCATGATTTTCAATCAGCAATCTGCAATAAAAACTCATTAAATATAATGTTGTATGAAAATGAATATAAAAAATTGAAAAAAAAAAAAAAAATAAATAAATAAATAATTCTTTGCATTCCAACAATTCCAACGAACTTCAAAGCCATTTTTCATCCACTTTAAATCCCAGCTTACACAACCGTGCACTTCAATTTATTTTTAAAGATATAAATAATTTCGCCAATTTTCGAAAAAGTTAAAATCGCTCATTTTTTAATTAAAAAAATATTATTTATTTCCTCGATCTTCCGCGATAATTAATTCCGAAAAAAAAACGTCGTTTCGAGAACTCAGGAAAAATATTATCGAAATATCCATCGAGCTACGGGTTATTGCCGAAATAGATTAATTGGATTCGTGGCCGGACAAACGAAACGAATGACGGGGAGCGGCTTGTCGAGATAGACCGATAGGATAGAAGGACGAACGATGCTGCGGCCATGTTGGATTTTCTATATTGGGCGATCGCAAAAGAGGTTAATGAAGAGCCCAGTCGGGTAAAGCGGCTTACCGAGAGTGGAGAAAATAAAAGTATTAAAAAGTCTACTGCATCCTCGCAACATCGTTCAACCAGATTCTCAATGTGACCTACAATGACAAAGTGTGGGTCGAGAGTGATAGGAAAAGGTCCAACTGGGTGGGGTAAATACGAGCAAACCCTTAATGGCTTGAGAAAAGAGAAAATAATAAAAATAAAAAAATAAAAATAATAATAATAATAATATCAATAATAATAATAATAATAATAATAATAATAAAGGGGACCGTCTAAAATCCGAGAATTGCGAAAGAAATGTGAATAATAATAATAGAAAAAAATAATAAAAAAATAATGATTAAAAATGTATTATTATTAATTTAAATAATTTATTATCAGATTGATAATAAATAAATGACCACTAAAAATATAGTGATTAATAGTAATAATACAAAACGAAGCAAAATTGTACAATTAAACTGGACATATGTTATTGCAACAGTAGAATTTTAGTGGAACCACAATACGAATTGTATGACGTTCGAAAAGAGGATGGTGACGTTTTGAAATATTGGCCTTGGTGCAGGTATCAAGGATTCAGGCTGAACGAAAATTTCATGCATTCAAGAAAAAGTTCTTTTCAGCAGCCAGCTATATTGATATTATCTCTTAATAATTAATTGTTATTTCCACCATTTCCACTATAGTGAATATTTATTTCCTCAGATAACTATTTGCCACCCCTTTTTGTCAAAAAGCAATCAACACTTCAGAAGCATCGAATAAAAAATGAAAATGTTTACGAAAACAATTCTGGGTGTAAATAATAGTGATCAGCACCAATGATACGTCCATTGGATTGGTCTTTCTCATCGTCCCAGACATTGATCGTTTCCATTGTACATTTGTGCCTGGGGAGCTTCTTTGTTTGAACTTTTGTGATTCCAGCTCTACAGCCACTACGTACTACGTGGAGATGACTTTTTTGACTTTCAACGTATTCCGTACGGGTACTTTGAACAACCAGTGTACTACACGTGTAAGCGCACGAAAACGTCTTTGTTGAAAGACGTCTCAATTGTTTAGAGCACACACGAGTTCGAACTTCAGAAAGATATTGGATAGTTGGAGGGGACGTGACAGGGGGGGGGGGGGAAGACAACCGTGGCATTGATAGCGGAGTACTCGGTGATGATACTTGAGATTACATTCTTCAATGTTGAGGAGGAAGGCTTTGTCGAGCTAGAATGAGGTGGAGACAAACCCATGACGAACAAAAAAGAAAAAAAAGGGACGCAAAGGTTAGACGTCCTAGGGTGAACGAAAAAAAAATAAAGGGAGGGTGTCGTATAAACCTTGATTGAGATTCATCACGCTCGAACAAAAAGCCAGTTCAAAAACTGATCCAAGCTTGCAAAGATTCTCTTCGATAGTCCCCCCCCCCCAACGATCTTCTCGTCGTATCGTTATTTTGCATTTATTGGGTTTTATGCAAAAAGAAGGTTTCGAGTTCTCGATACGATGGACACATAGGACATGAGATTGAAGTTCGCAATGGAAATAATTATTTGATTTATTTTTCTATTTTTTTTTTCGTTCACTGAAATCGTAAGTAAAATACTTCGATAATAATACTAATATTTATTAATATTATAATAAAACTAGAATTTAAATATAAAAAAAAAACAAATATTATGCCGAATAATCGATGTGAGGAAATTTAAAAAATGAGAAAGGTAATTAAAAAATAAAAAATATTAGAGTCATTAAAGTAATTGAAAAATTAACAAATTAAAGTAATCAAAGTAATAAAAAAATGTTAAAAATGAGAAAAGTAATTAAGTAAAAGTTTATTGCGTCGAAACGATGCGAACTTCAAGTCCATTGATGGTCCAGGTTCCATTATCCACTGTTGTCGATCATTTCTCCAATCACCATTCTCAGAACTGTCTTATTCGTGCTTGTCTCAACCTCTTCAATTTTATAATCGAAAAAGTCTCCCTCCTTGCACTCTCCGATATCAGACACCAGCTTGAAAGACAATGTCCCCACGTATCGGTCGAGTGATGACGACCACGATAGGGAGGTATCGCGCGTTCAAGCTCGCGAGGGAATCAAGACTCTTCGATCGGATTTTTCTATGTACAGGTACAGGTAATCGAGTCTATACAGACCCTCGTATTAAAATTATACGTGTCGTCGTACAAAGTGAAATTCCAATTTTTTTCGTTTCGATCAATCAAGTTTTCGTCGCAAAAATATTTCTTCTAACTTTTTCACGCTCATGGTAATCAATTCCGAATTTTATTATTCTGAAAACGTATAGGCTGATTTATACATCGTAACACGTGTAAATGTTTTTTTTTTTAATTGCCAAAAAGAATTAATTCGTCATATCATATTTCATTGTTTTAAAAAAATAGGCTTATGCATACTTAATTAAACTTTCAGAGGTAAGTGTAACTTTTTTTTATTGGTTTGTTAAATTTACAGACGTAATTAATATTTTGTGTTGCCAAAGATGGAGGTGTTAAATCGATTGTGTACACTTACGTAGTTATGACATTCGTATTTGCTCCACTCGACGATACATATTTGTTTCCAGATTTTTTTTTATCTCCAAAAATACATGAAATAAATATACATATTTATTTTTTTAATTCGTTGAGTAATAAATGCTGCGAATAAAAAATTCGGTTTCGTTAAATTCCACTGGACAATTAACGATATAATTTTTAAAAAACCACTAAAAAAAATGATCGTATATCCCAGTTTCCGCGAGTGTACGATTTCCGAAGCGGTTTCTATTTTGATGTACCGCACTTTATCCCCGATGAGTAATCGATAGTAACTTCGATTTGAGAAATGCTCGAAATCAGAGTGAGCTTTTAACAATAAGATGATATCCGAAGGCTAGTTCCAGGAACGTCTTGATTCATTCGTGTTATCAACAACGATTTGTCATTAGGCTATTCAAACGTGAATCCGTACGATACACTATTATGTACACATTCACCAATCGATCACGATAGTCGGATTGTAACTATAGCGTGCGTTACGGAAGCTGAAACCCGTGCAATAAGACATAACAGTTTACGATCAAAATTCTCGTGTAGGGACAACCCAGCGGGAGAGCGAAGAGAGAGAGAGAGAGAGAGAGAGAGAGAGAGAGAGAGAGAGAGAGAGAGAGAGAGAGAGAATCGACTTCTACTAAACCGTAATGGGGACACTGGTCGTCGTCATGTTGGTCGGTAAACCGCGTGCCTCGCGGCGATCCAAACGGACCGAGACTCGGGATCGAGCATTCGGTATCCTCGCAAACGCGCCACGGATGTGTATTCCGCATTACCCTGTACCACACTCGTCGGAATCGTGTTTACCACGAGACAACCGCGTTTTCGAATATTCACGAGCTTCCCCCGTCTTTCGTTATTGTTTAAGGTTTCCGATAATATTATTTATCAGATAATTATAAATTATTAGGTATTTATTGTTTATTAAGTAAATACTTAATAAACAATAAATACTAATAAACAATATTAGTATTTATTAAGTAAATACTAATATTGTTTATTTATTAAGTAAATGATGGCTAATCATTGAAACCCCATGGGTTCATGGGAAACTGGCGTCTTACAGATTATGGGAATGTAACTATAGAAACTTTTGAAATTAATTCTAGTGATTTTTCAGGCCTTGTGCAGCGTCAACAAATCTTCATTTTGGAACGGAGTCTTACATGGATCCAAAAAAAAACATGATTTTAGAGTTTTACTTTGAAATATTTTCGTCGAGTTACTAAGTATTATACGGAGTAAAAAAAAAACTGGAATTTTTTAGCAAGATCTTACGCGAACCCAAACAAACAATGTTTTTGGAATAAAGTCTTGCACGAACCCAAACAAAGCTTGATTTCAGAGTTTTACTTTCAAATATATTCGTAGAGTTTCATATGGACTCAAAAACTGTAATTTTGGAGTAAGATTTTACGCGAACCCAAACAAACCTTCTTTTTTGGAATAAAGTTTTGCACGAACCCAAACAAAGCCTGATTTCAAACTTTCACTTTTAAATATCTTCGTAGAGTTTTATATGGACTCAAAAACTCTAATTTTGGAGTAAGATTTTACGCGAACCCAAACAAACTTTCTGTTTGGAATAAAGTCTTCGACAAACCCAAACAAAGCCTGATTTTAGAGTGAGTATTTTTTTTCGTACATTTATATTTCCCTCCTGCGACATTAGTATACATTAACGTGTTATGTAACGCTTTTACGATATCGTAAAGATGTAAATGCACGACAGTCGTTAATTATTCCTCCATATTTTGTTTTACTCGACTTTTCGATCCTTTTACTTGCCTACATTTTATTCTTTGTCTTCGTCGATCGCATCTTCGTTTCCGTTCTTATGTTTATCTCTTTTACCCTCCCCCCCCCCCCTTCCCACTTCGTCCCACACTGTTCCACCGATCTCTGGTCCTCCCATTAATCAAACCGGTAGATCTGCCTACCGATTTCTCCTCGAGACTACCGCAGCTCGCGAATGTGTGACGTCTATGCTTGTGCGTATCCTCTATGAATAAAGCTCGCGCGAGCGCAATGCGATTTACGCACACGACTAAGGTATACGAGCAAGTCCTTTGTGTTTATTGGCAGACGCATGTGAGCCGGTATCAGAAAATTTCGCGGTAATGAGTGAAGAGAAAAAAAAAATTATACTGGTCCTTCAAATTTGGAAAAAAAAAACAAATATAATAATGTTTTTTAACGTTATCTCCAAAGCTTCGTTTAAAGTATCTTTTTAAGTTCATTTTTCGTTCATTTTGAGTTGTGTTTTGTATGTGGTTTAGTCAATTCTTGCGGTTAGATTGAACTTAATTTTTTTTTTAATGATTTTTGCGTTTTGGATTTATATTGGTTTATATAACGAATTTCTTTTTTGGTTTTTCTGTTGCATTATTATTTAATTATTGATTCGTTGAATTTTCATATTTTTATTTTGTTGGCGATTTTTTGGTTTTATTAAATTGCTTGAAGCATAATAAAATCTTTCATTATCATCATCATTATCATCATCAGCATCATCATCGTCGAAGCATTGAAAAATCGCGATAAAAATACACGATTTTTTCGAAACGCGATAAAAAAAAAGAAACAACAAATCCGGATAAAGTTTCGCTCTATATAATCCATTTTCAAAAGCCGATACCGCGTCCGAAATGGACGCACGTGGTGCATCAATTCACCAGCCAAGAATACGAAACTCCATCAACACGCTTTATTCGCAAACTCCTTTTGGATTTGACCTCTAAACTCGACTTTTGGAAGAAGAAAAAAACGTAATCCTCGAAGCGACGATGATACGATCCAATAAGTAATTTGACAAGCATACGTGTCCGAAGTTGCAGCCTGCGAAATATGCCAAAACGCTATGAGTTCATGGGAATCGGATGCAAATGTGGAAGACCCGATGCGATACCAGCGCGATTTCCGTGTACCGTAGCGAATGGGAACAGAGTGTAGTGCACCGAAGCGCGAGCTTGATCTTCAGATATATATACAGACTTGTGCAAAAGTTTTGGACCAACGAAATATCAATTAACAATTAAAATTGTAACAATTTAAAAATTGTTTCATGTCACTCGATCGTACGACAAAATATCACGACGATAAAATATACCGAGAAAGCCCAGAAACAGACAAACCCAAGCAAACCCAAATAAACCCAAACAACGATGTTTTGTCGTCTGATATTTCGTCGTTCTACCCTAAAAATCCAAGGTAGTGTTACAAAAAAAATAAAAATTGACATTTTAAAAATCGTATTTTTTGTAAAACGAGGCAATTTTCGAGGTAAAATAAAATAATCAAATAATAGAGATAATTAAATAAAATTGTCACGAAAATAATGTTGACAGATAGAATTTTCATTAAAAAAATAATGCAACATTGAATCTTTCAAAAAGTCAATAAAAAAAAACTTGAGTAAAAATAAATTCACATTGAAAAATTAAAAAAAAAAAATTAATATTGTCAAACATACGTCGAAATGTGACAAGTAGCAAAAAAACCGTGTATTCTTTTTTTTCAAGAAATCCTAACTTCCTTATTTATCGACATAATTGAATAAAATGTTAACAAAAATAATGTAAACAAATGGCCTGTCGATAAAAGCAATATTGCAATATTGGATAATTATTTATATAATAAAAAAAAGTTATTTATTTGTCCATTGGTCGTTAAATCCTTCGTAATGAGGCCAATAGTTACAGTTGGAATCGAGCGAACCCCAGGTGTATCATAACGAAGATTTAATTATAACCGTGACGTAATACTGACGAAAGAGCAACACAGGTGTATACTTTTGCAAAAGACTGTACATTCGTTTACTACGATAATCCGTTATTCGACACATACGCGTATAATATTTGTGTTCAAGTGTACATATATAAGTTTAGGATGATACAGCTTATTCCACAGATCTATAGGTGAGCATCCATATCGGCCATATCCTTATTTACGATTCGAGAATCTAACAGAGCTGAAGAGGGCAAAAGGAGGGTGCGCGATACGTGAGAGATCAAGCGACCCTGCAGGCGATCAATGATATAGCAGCGTGAACGAGTCCTGGCTCTCTCCCTCTATCCCTCCCTCTTCTTTCCACCTCTTTCTCGTGTCCCTACTTCATCGGTATCCCTTCTTAACAGTGCGAGTACTTCCAAGTCGTGGATCGTCGTACCTGACCGCACGAGGAGACTCGAGATATCGGTGAAGACGAACAAGAAGAAGAAGAAGAAGAAGACGAAGAAGAAGAAGAAGAAGAATGAGGAAAGAGTGCGAGGTGAGAGAAAGATGGAAGATGAAGGGGTCTCGATACACTCGGTTGCTTGGAATGCGAGGTGGCCATCTTGGGTAGAAGAGTTTACCCCCATCGTACTGCATCACCAAGGGACTCCCTGCTCCTTTCGCTTTTTCCTACTCGCCTCGTGTGGCTCTGCTGAGTGCATGGGTGCCCTCTTCGCATTAGCCGGGCTATATCTCATCGGTGTGCGTCTTTACGTGTTACTTGTGATGCACTGTGTATCACATATACCCGTCAACCGTTCCCATGCAAATCCTTTGGGACTTCTACGTCATAATAATTATTTAAACATTCGTCTTTCCTTCTGGCTCGTTTAAAGTAGATAAATGATTATTCTCTATGAGATTTTACGGCTTCCGGTTTAAGAAACTAAGAATATTTTCAATACTGCTGCTTATCGAAATCTTGGTTTTACGGTCGTTGTGTATTAACCCTATTTTTTCGTCTTACGATACGTTAAAACGGTTCGACACTTTTTTAGGATCATTGCTCACGGGTGACGTTAATGAGAAGTTTGAAACATTTTTTGAGCGTTCGTACACTTAGAATCACTGAATTTCCGTGTTGTGGAATTGAGAGTGTTTCTTCAGCATTACGTGCTAAATTGATTCGTAAAATTTGCGTATTTACTTTGGATTCAATGAGTTTTATAATTTGGCATGAAAATATTAGGTGCAGTAAAAAGAAATCCATGATTTTTCCAATAGATGGCTTTGATTATGTGTATCTCGCGGTGTACAAGTCCGATCGAGTTAGGTGACGTACGAAAGATGAGATTTCGTACCGAAGAAACTTTAGCGACAGTTTTGTGATCGGTTGATTCGAGAAAATAATGGATTTCTTTTTACTACGCTTCATATGACGCGTACGATTACGTCCGACGATCTCGTACTTTTTTTTTGCACAGAAGCGTCGGGGTTTTTAATCGTTTGTCGAGAGGACTCGACGCCACGTCGTAGTCCGTTGAATCCTGACGTGGTAAATGATTGAAAGAGGCGTACGGATGATTATGACGTATTGGCACATCGAGTACATCAATAATCATCAACACCCAAGATCTTCGTACGTTTTGTCAATGTTCCGATCGATGGAGACGCGTCGTCGTCACCCAAGTCACTTTGATCTTCTTCTTTTTGTTGTTGTTTTTTTTTTGTTACGTTTCTTCGGCACGTCTACGAGCCTCTTCGAGGTATGTTGTTTGAAAAGAGATCGGCACAAGAGCTTGATAAGAGCTTCTGAACGTATCGTTCAATACTGTGAAGCTGAATTAAACGCCGGTTGATTCAACAGCATCCAGTACCGATCGACTACCCCAACTACCCTCCTATCATGATCCCTTTTGTGGCTCCATTAAACTACCGAGACACCCCTCGAATATTCAATCAAACGCGGTTCCCACCTTAACGCTTAATCCGAGCTGTCAGTGTCGCAAGCGTCTAGCATAATAAGCGTGATGGAAAATACTGGATTATAACTGGTCTCGTGTCATCCGGATGAACGTGCGTTACGCAGATAAATAATATTCGACGTACTGATGCGTTTCTATATCCTCGTATCATTCATCCCTGTGACAATCTCCTTGACATTCCTTTTTCCTATGTGCACTCCCTTTCATTGATGATTTTGTAGGATTGAAGGCTTTCGCAGCTAATATTAAACTTGGGAAAGATAGGAGTACACAAAAGTCGAATGGGATCGATACAATCGTGGGGAAATTATTACTAGACTGAGAATTCTAGTGATTTTCATCGTTGCAAAGATAATGTTTTTTGTTTTTCTGGTTTTTTTTTTTCAACATTTCTTTCGGCTCATTGAAGACTGTAGAGTGACGAAAATATTTTTGAGTATTTTCGTTTAACGATGTATAATCCAAATTCTTTTTGAAATCACAAGCCTGTTCAGGAAAAGTGCAAACGTCGCAACTTATCCTGTGGATATATCATGATTCTTGAGATTCAGTTGGAACAGATAGACTTTAAGTTCGTATCGTTGCGGCTTGAAATTAAATGACTTTTCTCATTTTTGTATTTCTTCAGATCCATTACTTCGCGAAATATTTGTTTTTCATATATGAATTCTGGGTTATTACAATGAAGATTTGTAGAATTATTGAAATATTTTACTTACGATTTCAGTGAAAAAAAAAAAATAGAGAAATTAAAAAATAATGATTTTCGTAGCGTCGCAACGTTGCGAACTTCAATCTCATTGGAACAGTTGGGTTTTGAGAGATATATGTAACAATGCCCTTTTTTGTTAGGCCATAAATATTTGAAGACTGAAAATTTCAGATTTCATAAGTGTCCACGAAAAAAAAAACAAAGAAACAAATAAAGCTTGAACAATTCATAGACAAATGAAAATCAAGTTTACCGATTAATAAAACATAAACGAAAAGTGAGCTCGAAGTGAAAAAAATGGTTTACGTATCTAATAAAATGACAAAGAAAATTCTTGAGGCTAGATAACGAGTATGAAGTATTTCTGATACTCGTTACATTTGATGAAGACCAGGAAAAAAACTAAAGAGAAAGGAATGTGGGTTGTAAGCGTGCCACTTGGTTTCATGGTATGGCGGGTTCAAGTATAATGGTTACACAAGTCGCGTCGTAGAGAGGCCTTTGGCTGTAGCCACCCGGAGTATTTCTCGCGAAAACGAGATATCAGGGGCTTCCTTGAAAATCGGAACCAGGAGATTCGTATTAGCAACCTGCCTACGATCACGTTTGTATCTGATCGGGATCTGAATCGGAGGAACGAATGGAAGTGGCGCCATCGTTTCTCAACGGTACGATCGGACTGGTTACGACGTCGTTCAAATCGATCCTCCAATAAGGGAGTCTTCTGAAATATCCAACGCAAATACTGGTTGGAATTCGATCAGTAGTCGTTTGTCTACGACGAAATATATGCTCGACGTTTCGCAATACCGAAAGCTAAATTAGAACCTCGTGTAACTCAGATGTGATCTCGGATGACCGCGTGAGGAAGGAATATAAATTACTTATTCGTGATCCACGAGAATGTCCTGTGTGAAAAATCTTCATGAAAGTCTACTCGGTTCGTATCGATTCTTGTGGTTTCCTCTTCCATTACATTTACGGAAAATACATTTAACTGTAATTTTACGAAAAATCGATTTTTATAAACTCTTCGAACGTTCTACTAGTCTGTATTCTTTAGCCTGATTACTTCATCGATTCAAATTAGTCTTCGCCATGGTACGATCAGGAATAGGTGCTGACAAAAAGCTAAACTATTCAAAGATATAAACCTAACTTATCAGTAGTTAACAAACGAACACACCTGTGAATCCGTTTTATCATATCTTGGAAAAATCATTGCCTTTGATGTTTGTACAATTTTAATGCTACCGTTTTTTATGTTTTTTCATTTTTAATTACGTCACTTTTATCAATATCGAAGTCACTTTTTATTGATTGATGTCAGTTATTATGACCCCGCGGACTTTCGGAGAAAAAATGAAAATAAAATAAATAATACAATGGAATAATTCGAATGGAACTCGAACTAAAACAGAATATAGAAGAATAAAGAGAGACCACAAGTATGAAACAATAATGAATAAAATGTATAAAACACAAAAACGCTAAAAAACGGAGAAACTTTCTACAAACTGAACCTGTAAATGTCGAATAAAAATAAAATAAACGTTACAACGATTTTCACATAAAAAATAAATGAAAAAAAAGTTGAGTTAAACTGAATTCATATTAGCTGCGTTCCAACGATGCAAACTTTATTTTTAAAAAACTGGACATCCAGTCACGCCGGATTCCAGTAGTATTTAGGAAACGTTAGGTTTGTTCCTGATGAAATCTTCAACTTGTCAATTGTTCTTTCGTCTATTCCTGCGCAGCTTAAAATCCTATTTTGAAAAAGCCATTTTCATTGTTTATTTTTACAAGTTTTCAGCTAAGCTTGAAAAGAACACGGAAAAAATTGATTGCTTCAAGTATGAGGGCTTTGGAGGTTTTCTGCGATGAGAGAAAGAGAGAAAGATTGGTAGAGAGAGAAAGAGAGCAGAGTTCCGCATCATTAACGCTAACCGTTCGCCTGGAAAGCCAACCGCTTTCTCGTTACCAAGCAATTAAATCCTCCAATAAGCCGTTGGCATATCGAGTACCCGATAGTTATATAGAGACATAGAAACCGCCCGGGTTCCAGATCCGCTTCTGGGCTTTGTATCGTGCTCATGCCTATGGACACCCGGCTTTCCGACTAGTCCACTTTTTTATATCACCTCTCGTCGTTTCCTCGCTACAGTCCACAGTTTTCCACAAAAGCGTTTCGGTGCAAGCGACCAAATAAATGGCTCGGGAGTACCCAAAGTGGTGTATACAGCGTTTATACGGTGGAACGAACGGGGAGGCTATAATTTCTGAATATCGATAGATACGGACATCGTTTCCTGACCGGGTGGCATCGCTGTTGGCCGAGCTTGCCAGCTTCATTGACTTTGCTATAGGATCGTCCAGCGAACGATCCCCCTTTTCCTGTCTTCATCTCCTGGCTCTATACACCGTCTATTATACTCTTTTCCACGTGCGTCCTATATTAGCGGCTAACCGTCGGTTGCTCCGAATTTTTTTATAAAATCGAAGTTAGACATCGTTGCGACGCAATGAAATTACTTCGAATGAAGTATATCGAAAATACAGATTTATTATATTTAATTTTAATAGTTTCTTTAATTTTAATATTTCGTACGAAATATTCGTACTCTTACGAATTCCACGTTTCTAATTTGAATTTAATAAACTATCTATCAATTTCTCGTAACTATTTTTGTGAAAAAAAAAACAATCGAGAAATTGGAAAATATTGATTTTTTTTTGCAAACATTGCAAAAGTCGAGTTCACGTTAACCTAAAATGTAATAAAAGTCGATCAGGGAAGCTGACAAACGAACGAAATTTGAAAAATACAGTAAAGTATGTGTCATTTATTTTCGTGTTTCTCGTAACTTGACAAAAAAATTATACTAAAAAGGAAAGCTGGATTTAAGAATCAAATTTTTACGAAAAAATACGTAATACATGTGTAAATTATTGACTCGAAGTTTGGATCGTTCCGAAGCAACGAAATTATTGTTTTTAAATTTCTTTAGTTATTCTTTTCATTGAAATCGTAAGTAAAATTCTTCAATAATTAATATTCTCCAATAACCTAGAATTCAAAACTGAAAAACAAATATTTTGGCAATGGATTTAATGAAATAAAAATAGCGAAAAAACGAAATTTCCTTGCGTCGCAACGACGAAAACTCCAAGCCCAAGTTTAAATACAATCGGTAATGTTTTTTTTTTAATTTAAGAAATTTAACGAGAAAACGCCCGGTCGTCTATCAATTTGACATTGTCCGGTCGAATTTCATGAAATTCTGAAGAGCCGTTTAGGAAATTCGTGGTAAACCAGTTTACCGATCTCCAGTACCGACCGAGTCGAGCCGCGGTTCCCCTCTCAAAAGAGCAGCGGTAGAAGAGGGCTGGAACAACAGAAACGATGCAGAAGAGTAGTAACGCCGAGGCGAATGGAAAAGAAGAGTTAGAGGTTGGATCGGGTATGGGTGGAGTGTACGAGCGAGGAGAAAGAAGATGAGAAGAGCAGCTCTTACTCGAGGAACCGGTTCTACTCACCGCAGGCACGATGGCTGCTCCGAGACGCTTTCCGTTCCCCTTATTCTTCGTTTTCGCGCTCCTTTTCTATCTCACTCTTCATCCCTTTGCTTCTTCCCATTCTGGAAGCGAGCGGTGAGTAGCTCCTCTCATGGCACATGCATGCAGCTTCTATTCGTGATCGCCGCCTCATGAAATGACACTCTCGGGGACAACGCGGACCGCGCGAGCACCAAACCGAGGTAGAAGATCACGGAGTTTCTCCTCCACCATAGAAATTTCTGAGCGACAACCCGTCGTTGTCTCCGCCTCTCTCTCTCTCTCTCTTCTTCGTTACCACTTGCTCTCTTTTACATTCCTTCCTTATTTCCTTCACTTTTTATCCTACCTACGTATAGGTATGACCAACGCAATAGGGAGAACCTCTGAAGAATCCCTATCAAATCCGAACAATCCTCGAAATCCCAACGCTCTCGAAACTTCCGAAATCGCTATCGACGATTATTAGCCTGGATGGTCATGTGAGGTTCACAAAAGCGAGTACTTCACGATGAGATTGAAGTTTGCAACGCTGAGGTGCAACGAAAATAATTATTTTTCTATTTCTCTTTTTTAAGTTTAATTTTTTTTTTTTTTTCATTGAAATCGTAAGTTAAATATATCAGTAATTAGTCGAATTTTTATTGAGATAATTTATGAGATTGAAGTTCGCAACTTTGTGGTGCAACGAAAAAAATTATTTTGTCATTTTTTGTAATTTCATCGAAATCGTAAGTAAAATACGTCAATAATTATACAAATCTTTATTACGATAACCTGGAATTCAAATCGAAAAAACAAAATATTTCGCCAAATAATGGATCCGAAGAAATTAAAAAATGAGAAAAGAAATTTCATTGCGGTGGATCGATGCGAAGTATTAATCATGAGCGAATAATGTGAAAATTTAATTCGTCCGACCTATTTCCAAATATTTTAACAAACTTTTCTTCATCTTGAATTTCTGTCAGACGTGAAACGAAAAATCTATTTTTCGCTTCTGCGATTATTCAGAGCTACGAAATATTGCAAATATGCATCTGAGAAGTGACCTTCTATTATTCGACTTACAAAAAAATAAGTATCCATCAAATATTCAAATTTTTCGTTTGATCGAGTCAATCACAGACGAAACTGTAGAAAATCAATTGTATGTATAAAAAAAAAAAAAAAACAAAAAAACAAAACGTTCAAACGAATGTCAATAATCTGGATCGTGTATGTATTGAAACTGGGTTACGGATCAAAGGAGAGATACTGCAAAAGGTTACCAGCGTCAAACATGGCGTCGGGCGTGAACGGTTAAACAGCTGGGTAAAGGAGAGCAAATATCGCTGATAGAACATTACTGTCAGCAAACGCATGCCTTCGTCTCGTTTATTGAAAGGTCGAATTGCCTGATTCCTGATATTGGCTATTGGGGATTCCTCGATGCGCCGTTATCGTTCGGATGTTGGCTTTAACGTGTTTCTTTTTTTTTTTATTTTTTATATCTTTTTTGTTTAGTAAAGAGTGTTCGGAGTATAAGAAATAAAAACAAACTGAAAGTATCTTAAATGTGATACTTCGAGCTGTAATGCTTCGTCCACCATATGGGATGCAGGATAGTAACATTTAGAACCATCAAGTTATAATTTATGAGGGATTCAAATGTTGCGATTAATTTTCTTGTTAATGGATGATATAAAAGTTTATTGCACGTATTTTTTTGAGAAAAAAAAAATATTGAAAGGTCTTAAGGGATCTTATACTGAATAAAAGGACGTAAAAAAAATTATTTTGTATTCGGCACGAATGTATTTATTTATAAAAAGAAAACCAGATTGATTAGTTTATTGCAACATTAAAAAAAAAAAACATCGCGATAATCAGTCACTTTTCAAAGGTTCAAACTAAGACGATTTCTTAAAGAGTACTAAAGAGTTTGTGATGAGGTCGCGATATAAATAGAATAATGCGATAACCATAGGTATTCTTCGTCCCTTCCATACGCGTGCAAGGTCATTCCAAAGTATACGCAGTAGGTAGTAGGGGTCGCGAGAATGTAGTAAATGATCGTTGGCTTCGTGACCTTGAGTCCTTTTACTGACCACTTCAATGCCAATAACTCTATCTCTATACGTAACGCCAGAGGAACCGTGTCACATTCGTTTTATATCCAATGGTATCCGATAGCGAATAGTTACACGAGTGTTTTGATGTTTTTACTTCCGGTAGATTCACAGAACTCGATTTATCGTAAAATGAACTCGAAGTTTGCATCGTTGCGACTTGCAATTAAATTAATTTTCTAATTTTTTAATTTCTTCAGATCTATTATTTGGTGAAATATATATTTTTTTTTTAGATTTGAATTCTATGTTGTCACAATAAAGATTTGTATAATTATTGAAGTATTTTACTTACGATTTCAGTGAAAAAACAAAAATAGAAACATTTTTAAAAAATGATTTTCGTTGCGAACTTTAATCTCATCGAAAGAATGATTCTGCGCAGGTATTGCGCGCATTTCAGCACTTCAAATTAACGCTGCCAAGAAACTCTGTTGCAGAGAATTTTTTTTTGACAACTTTGAAAGCCGAAATTCTGAAAAACTGAAATAGAGTAGGTGAGAAAAATTGAATTAATCAATTATTTAAATAAAAAAAGCACGAAAAAATATCCTGAATATTTACATTTTAAAAAGTCGTGCTTGGGGGGGTTTATGGGGTACCACGTGGGGTCCTAGATCTTAGCAGATTTTCGTAGGTTCATAGGTTTTTTTTCTTCTTCTTAATGTTTGACTTCGTCGATGAATAATTTTAGAAAACTCAACGAGGCTGCAGTTCACAGCCCTTCCGTTGGAATACACGGGTCCTCATGTGTACCTCGTGACTCGGCAAAAAGTCCACGATCTATAAAGAAGTACAAGGAGACACCAGGAAAGCACGTCTCGAATTACGAATACGAAATCGAGCCGTAAAATCGTCGAGTGCGAAAGGATCGAGATACATAATACAAACTAGCGAGATGCGGTACGTACGATGTATCGCCACCCATATTCACCGTAAATTTGTACAGCATTCCAGATGTTTATTTGTACTGTTAATATATATATATATATATATATATATATATATATATATA